>JAUTDX010002072.1:0-60886 GCA_030844895.1 Ambrosia x helenae
ATGTGAAGCATGGATTAAGAAAGGGGATGCCAAAGAAGTAATCTGCCATGAAGTTAAAAGACTGCATCCAGATCTTCTTGTTGTGGGAAACAGGGGTCTTGGTCCTTTCCAGAGGTATATCTCTCCCTCATTTGGTTTGATTTTTAATTTTTTATAAGCTTATACATCATTAGTTGTTTGTAAGGATTCATAATTACTAAGTTCTTGCATCTGTGTTATATAGGGTATTTGTAGGAACCGTGAGCGAGTTTTGCGTGAAGCATTGTGAATGCCCGGTAGTAAACAATCAAACGCAGTGCAGATGAGACTCCCAGGACCCTGTAGATGACTGATGTTTTGTAAACATGTCAATATACTCGCCGGAGACTGTTGCTGATGATTTTTTATGTTTGCTATATGTTGTTATGTTTGACTCGGTTCTTTGTGGAGGATAATGTGAGTTAGATTTCAATAATGAATCATTTGTTGAAACTACCAACCTACAAACCTACGACAAAGACTGTTTGTGAACCAAGATAACTTAAAAGCAATCTATTCATAAGCAAAAGCAGGTAACAGTCATAAAGAAAAACAGACAAATTATCTAATAGCTTAATCCCTCAAATTTCTAACTCACTTGCCCCTCATTTTCACAACCTTTCCAAGAACCTCTTTGAACCCTCCTTCCAAACGTGCCTTCACATCTGCACTCATTTCGCTTTCTTCGCACATCCGCACCATTTCACTCATCCACTCCAGCTTCTGTTTGATGAACCCGAGCTCTGATGGGTCTTCACCGTCTTCTTTTTAGCAGTCTGGCTGCTTGTCCCTTTCTTTAAAGATAGAGCTCCGGAAGGATGAAACAAGCTCAGTGATAGTCGAAAGGTTCTTATCTTTTTGCACAAAAGATGAAGGATCAATGGCTGCACGTAACAGCCGTCTAACACCTTGCCCACACTCACAGCAGCAGCCGTCTTCTTACGTTCCTGAGGATCAGACCCTTCACGCACACGCCTCTTTTCACGACCTTCTTCCCGCTGCTCTTCTTCAATGTATCATCAAGCTCTGTGGCAGCCATTTCCGAAACCTTCTCAGGTTCGAGTTTTGGTTCTTTGAAGGAACCTGAACCTGTACCTGATCCTAAAAGTGAAAGCTTCCCGCTACCGATTCCAATCGGACTCAAGTAAGGCGGTGATAGATACCTGCTCTTCTTCCTTTGACGTGGCGACATTGTCTCCTCTTCAACACCACCGCCGCCGCCACTTTCATGGACGCTTTCAGGAGTTATTGACACCACCAATGACTTCCTTTTCCTCTCCTTTATCCCTCCATCGTTGGTCGTCTTTGCTTTCTTGATTTAGATTCATCTTCGCCCATCAACTCCGCCACACTCTTCTGCTTCCTTTGGTATAACTTATCATCACCATTTTCTGGACCCTCCGACGGGCCACCGGTATCAGCATCAGCAACAACCGCTTCTCATCCCCTCTTCAAGACCTTCAATACACTTTGGATCATGGTAATCCACCACAAGTAACCGTCTTTTTTAGTATAGAAAGCGCGCAAACAACTTTTTAGTACAGTGAGTTCAAGCTCACCCAGTCTTGTACCAGGCTGCATTATAGCATAACTTGTCAAAGTTGAAACAAGTTCCGCCGGGTTGATTCCATCCACCAAAACCTTAGTCGTATTCCCTTTAGGCGCACGCGTCCCTTTCTTAATCCCATTGTTGACCACACCAACATTTTTGGTAACATTGGCGCTTTGACATTTGCACATTAATTCCGCCTCCACGCCCCTACCAACCTCTTCCAGAACCTTCTTAACCGCATTCACAAACTTCTTGGAGTCACTCTGCCTTGACATTTCTTCAAAGTTATCAATAAAGGGTTTCAACTCCGTTGGCGAAGACCACGAAACGACCTGTCTCCAAAATATGCAACCAAGACTTGACCTTCTTGTTTCCAAATAGCTGCATGATCAGACGCATCACTTGGATCGTATATCTGGCCAGGCCACCACAGCTTACTCTTTATTTTACCCACACAAAATCGCCGACAACAAAACCATGATCATCACTTTCAGCCTGTTCCCTATTGTATTCTTCATCGCCATTATCTTCCCCGTTCTCCAAATTTACATCATCATTCTTGTCCATCTCTTCCTCATCCTTCGACTCAAGGTCTCCAAAGATTTCAAACACTGACTGAAGTTAGCTCCTTCGTAGTTAACTCCGTTGTCCACATTTTCCTCATTTTGCACTGATGAACCACAGATGTCCATCGGTTCCACACTCGCATTTTTCGTCGGCTTTCTCTTCAAACACAGCATTTATATCACTTCCATTTTCACCTACCAAAGATCCCTCAAACATCCATACCCACAGACCCTACATTCTCATTACAATTTACCTTCATACCCTCATCTCACCCCCTAAATTACCAAAAACCCCTTCTGCCTCCTTCTCAATACTCCCATTACCTTCCCCTGCTTCTCCCTGAACCACCTTAGCAACCGAAACCTCCGTCTTCTCAACGACTGTCCTCGTAACAATAACCGACCCCAAATCACTACCAACAGCTTCCTCCACACAAGGCTTCAAGACTGTCTGAGGATCATCACTTAAAGCTTTATCTTTCATCATCTTCTCTGTCATAATATCCATTTCTAGAAACAAATCCAAGAAACAAAAACAAAAATCAAGACTTACACTAAAATCTTCATAAAAATACAAACTTTATAATCTAAAACTTCAAAGTAAACATTAAAAAGCAAAGATTCTAAATACCCATCAATAAAAACCCTATGGTTTTAACAACTACCATTAACAAACACCTAGTGACAAACACACAGTGTATAATACACGAAATGAAAGCAAAAAAAAAAACATGTGGGTATTGCATAAATATCATGAAAACCTAAAAAAAAAATAAAAAAAAATAAAAAAAAATAAAAATAAAAACCCTAAATCACTAAATGTATGAACAGTGAAAGGAAATGATGAAAGAGATGAAATACCTGAATGTTTAGGGCATGAAAGAAGGTCGGTAGCAGATGTTTATTGGATGGAATAATCGCTATCGAAGTGGGTGGGTTTGGATTATTATTAATATTTTTAATAATAAAATATAGAGAAAAAGAAGTGTGGATTATTTTGAGAAAAAGGAAGAAGATATTAATAGTGGTGTTAATAAGCTGCTGCTCTTGAAAAAGACAAGGGTAGGGTAATAATATTAAAGTCACGAGCGGTGACACTTGTGATGGTACCATGCACCGTACGTTTTGGTTTTGTGTGGTGATTATGATTTTCTTTATTTTTAAAATGAGGAGTTACTTAATGCATTATAGCTTAGTGGTATCTTCGTAGTGAGATAAGGACTTAGGGGCCATAAGGTCCTTGGTCCGAATCTCACAAAGGGGGTTTCTCATAATTATGAGTTTCCTCCTGAATTGGTGACTTGGTGGTGGAATATGATCGCGTGGACACACTGGTGGCACGATGATACTCCAGTGTTCGTGAGTGATTCCAATTTGTTGGCCATTCAAAAAAAAATGAGGAGTTGTTTTTTTTAAATTAGTGGTTTTGATTGTATGTACAAGTTGTTGATGATGTGGAGTTAGGCTATTAGGTGTGGGGATAGGCCTTTAAGGAAGACCTTAGCTGTCATATTACTGAAGAGGGTAGTCTTTCACAAGAGGATGAACCGAGGGTGTGGTGATAAGGATGGTTGTTATGAAGAAATGGCCCGTCCCCGATGTCTAGAGGAAGACGTTTAAGACAGAAGACTTAGCAGGGGCGGTGTGGTTTGTTCCAGACACACCCCAAAACGGGCCGGGGACGAGCCCCACACCCTTATAGGATGGTTTAAGTTTATGGATCTTACTGAGTTATTTAAAAGTAAACAGATATATTAGAGGTTCAATTGTATGGTAGTTTAGTTAGAGAGGATGGAAATGTATAAAGTGTTAAAACTTTGGGAGTTTAAGTGAAAGTAACCTAAAAGGTCAAAATCCAATTGATCCATTTTTAAAGTTATTTAAAACAACTCCATAATCATCTTAGATTTTAAGTATATTAAAATAAAATTCAAAATGTATATTAGTGGGATGAAATATTTGGAGTTTGTGGGTTAGTGGATGGGACATGAAACAGACATGTATTCACCAATTGAGACGAGCACATGTTTAATTTTACCTTGTAACCAAAATTATTATTATACATATTAATACTTTATAAACTTCTATATCTACATACTAGATTATACCCCGGGAACGTCCCGGGGTTGAAAAAACTAATATGAAATATTAATTTTACATATGAAATAGAATGATGCGATTTACAGTTACATGCATGAAAGCTTCGGGTAGCAGCTAACCTAAAACAATTAAAAATATATCTCCAATGTTAACGTCTAACCTTAAACAATGTATAACTCTAATATTAATATCTAACCTAAAACAATGTATAACTCCAATGCTAACGCATGTTGAAAATAGAATTCATATTTACTGATTTGAACATAATTAGTGACTTGCCTATACATGATTAATGATTTACTTGAACACCTTGTGTTTTTTTTTCCTATTTGAACAAAACCAACAAAAAATAGTCGTTTTTTTCTCCGTTTTTTATATAGCACTATGGTACTCGTTGGAAAGATAATAAAACGCTCGTTAATTTGGTGTAATTTTTTGCTTTAAAAAATCTCATATATAAAAGATATTAACGTTTAAAATTATAGGAGAAAACATAAGAGAAAAAATCTAATTTTGTTTTAAATTACTTTTTTTCCTAAAATATCTCAATGCCACATGGGATGACACATGGCACACTCAATGAGGAGAATGCCTCTTTGAGTGCCATGTCATTAAAATGGCTTTGGTTTATTATATGTATAGATTAAGTTTACGTTTATTGAAGCAATCATGTTTTAAAATATGCCAATTTATTTTTGAAAAATAAAATTTTGGGATAAAATACCCAATAGATTAAGTTGTATAAAACATTTGAAAAAAAATAAGAAAATAAATAAATGGCTTAAATAAATCCAATTGAACCATTTTTAAGACCACATAGTGTGGTCATGATTTTGAGGAGGTATGAATTGACAAGTAGAATTTCCCTCCAAGATCAAAAAACCCACGGGGCGGTGGTGGCGTGCGAGAGCGGCGTAGAAGGGTTTTTATCGTTATTTTTTTAATCAAACAATCAATCATAATCATCTATAATCCTAAAACCAATCATAAACCAACCACTTCACCCTCACCTTTTATCCCACGCCAATAGAGATCTTCAAGCTCCAAGGAATCACGCCATATAGTGGTAGATGTTGGTGGCGTGAAAGGCCGTCACACATCCTTTCACGCTCCCACACCATATTTTCTAAAGGTATTTAAAACAACTCGGTAAACATATCTTAGATTTCTAAGGAAATCAAAATTCAAAAATATACCAGTGGGGTTAGGGGTGAGCATAATAGGGCCGAACCGTAAAAAAAACCGAGAACCGAACCGAGTTTACACACCTGAACCGAACCGAACCTGTCGTTTAGGTTCTGGGGTCGGTCCTTGTATATCCCAAGTCGGGTATCGGGTCGGGTCGGTCCTTGAAGCCATTAAAACCGAAAAAAAATCTGGACCGAAAGTTAATCTTGTATTTGTTTTTTAAATTCTCATCTTCATTTTCTATGTAGTGTTTGCTTGTACATTAAGGATGGTCATGCATAATATACTTGTACTTGATATGAATTTGATAGTTATTTAGTTAATATTATCAACATAAAGAGATGAAGATGAGAATTGTCTCAAGGTTTTTTCTACACTTTGTAAGCACAACTTTTTTCTAACAGTAATAGTGAAAGAAGATATAGTTACCTGAATGGCTGTATATAGCCTGCAACAACAATTCAAACTGCTGAAGTGCTGCTACTGTGTTGCAAACTTCTCGATCACAACCGACGGATAATTCGTTAATTTCATCTCATCCCCTCCAATATCAACATATTATTATCTAGCATCCCTTTCCCTACACTATTTAATCAATAATCATCAGCCAAAATCAAATAACAAACGCACAATGCAGAGTCAAAACAATAAACTACTTATGAATATGAACTAGTACTATGAATGATCTTTTTGTTTTCTAATTTTTTCTTACAATGTTTTAGTTTTTCACTTAGGCCTTGTGTAGTGGGATAAAGAAAACGCCGTTGTCACCCCTATAGCGCCCGGGAACACCGCCCCCCCGGGGCGCTATAGGGCGTTTTCCTTGACCCCCGCCATGGCCACGACGGCGTTTTCCTCTGACTTCTTTTTTATTATTATTATTATTATTATTATTATTATTGTTGTTGTTGTTGAAGTGTGTGTGGAGAGGAAGAAGAAGTGAAGAAGATGAAGAAGAGATGAAGAAGAAGAAGTAGTGTAGGTGAAGAAGAAGAAGATAGTTGAAGAAGAAGAGATAAGAGAGAGAGAGACGTAGAGAGAGAGAGAGGGGAATAATAATTATTTTTTTGAAGTCTTTTTTTTTCAGTCTGAATAATAATAATAATAATAATAATAATAATAATAATAATAATAAACAATAAAAATCAATTATTACCCAATCATTTATAACCCCTCATAACCCCCCTTCCCACTACACCCTCTTTTTCCACAACCCCCCACATAACCCCACTTCTATTACTTTTTAATATTTTAATACCACAACCCCCTCATAACCCCCCACCACTACACATGATCTTAGGAATTATATCGAACACTTGGTCTGCAAAGCTAAAAAAACACTTGATTATATGCAAACAAGTTAACATCACCAGTCAGTTCTATCATGAACACACATCAAAGCATTTGTAAACCCACATAACAAACATCAGGCAAAATTAAGTTAACAAACATGACAAATCTATGCACTAATGGAGCTTTTTGGTTTGAAACCCACATAATTAGTTTGAAAGCCACGTAAGAACACATCAAAACAACTAATCAGCAAAATACCTGTAACAAATCGGAGCTTTCTGTAATGATGTTGCCTTCTGTCAGAGCTTCCTGTAATGATGTTGCTTCCTGTAATCATGTAGCCTACTGATCAGTAAATCGGGTCGGGTTTTGATTCTAGGACCGATGGAACCGAAGGTCCATGAACCGATGACCGAACCTGGTTATAGGTTTTCATTTCGGTTCTGATTTTATAGGCTTGTCGGGTCTCGGTCGGGTCGGTTCCTATCGGGTTCGGGTCGGTTCTGTGACAACGGCAAATTCCGTACAACGATTAACGTAACCTTAATCGTACTTTCGAAGTAATTAACATGGTTTAAGGATAATTAAGGTATAATGAGCCGTTACGAGTCGTACGATGTCCCTCTCAAAGTTCGTAGAAGCCTTTATGCCTTTAAAGAAAAACTTCGCGTAATTAACGTTAACGAACTGACATCAGTGAAAATCTGTCAAACTGGAATGACATAAGCTTATATTATGTAAATACGACACGTATTTACTATTGATGCGATCGGATGTGAAATCGGCGCGAAAAAACGGTCTAAAACGCAGCGTTTTGGTTAACGCGGAGAGGAACTGACGTGGAAGTCGGACGTCGAACTACGTGGTTTTAACCGTTATCAAACTTTCGGAATAATTATTTATTATAAATAATTTCATTTATTAAGTTCAAAAGTAAACAGGTCGTCTAAATGAAGGATAGCACGATCGAATAGATTAACGCGATTTTAACGCGTGTTTTGATTTCACGCGTCGGGTGACGAATATGATAATTAAATTGCCCGGTTTAGTGTTATTTATGATTTTGAACAAAACCGGCTAATTTTTGTAAGTGGTTATCGAGCCTAAAATAAAACCGAGCCGATTTATGTTAATACGGGTTCGATACGCGGTATACACCCACCTACCAACAAACCCTAGCTATAAATACTCTCTTTCTCCTCTCTTCCTCTTCATTTCACCAGCCGCTACCCTCTCTCTCTCTACTCTCTCTCTAAAATCTGGACCTCTCTCTCTCTACACATACAAGAACCCACAAGCTCCCTTCCTCCTCACCACGCCAAAGATCGGCCGCCACCACCCATGGTGGTGACTGTGCGGTGGTCTTAGGCCCAAAACGGGCTGAAACAGCAACGAAAAGCAGGTGTGGGTTCGGGTTTAGACTATGGTGGGTGTGGCGGTCCGATCGTGGTGGTGTTGGGTCCGGTGGCTGGTAGCGTCTCGGTGGTGGTTTTGCTGTCGATGGTGACAGCCGGAGGTGGCACTGGTTCAGGCTTTGGTTGATCCGAGCCAGTCATGGTTCAAATCTGCGTTTAAATTCGTGTTTGGTTGTTGCTCGGGTCTGGTCACGTTCCGGGTTAGAGTTAGTTCGGGTGTTGGGATAAGTATGGTCAGATCTGGTTCGTGGGTGTGTTCGGGTCAGATCCATGCGTTTCGGGTCAGATCCGGGCGTTTCGGGTCAGATCCATGCGTTTCGGGTCAGATCTGGGCGTTCCGAGGTCAGATCCGTGTGTGTTTCGGGTTCGACTCAGCCTTGGTCCGGGTTAGTTTTGGGTGCTCGAGTTCAGATCTGGTCAACCCGGTCAACTACTTGTCAACGGGTCAAATTTCGCATTCGGTCAAGACCCGGTCAACTCAGTCCACATCGGTCAAGCGTTACGGTATAATTAACTAGCAATTATTTCGTTATATTATTATTTACACATATATTTCTAAAATATATAAATATGAACGACTAACTCGCTAACGAACCGATAAAAATATTAACGAAAAGCATTATGAGCTAATATTTGTGTATTAGTCGTGACTTGCGTTGTTGTTGGACTAAATTGATGGACTATACGTATATATATATTTATATAAACAGGATGATTTATATAATAGTCACAACGTATAAAGTCTCGTGGATTAGAATGCGGATAAATATAATGTCGTGTTTGTTTAGGTGTTGATTTTGGGAATTTGTAGACAACTTGTGTTGTCTGGTTTATACCAAAAACAGAGGAAACTCTGCCGAAATTTTTATAAATCCGAAGCGCGACAAGTGTGACATTATTGTGCGTTCTTACAAATGACTTCCCAAACGTTTGACAAGTGTAGTCATATACAAGATCACGACGTTTTGACAAATATTATTTGTAGCAATAATAGTCTATCCGGAAATATTTCAAACAAATATATAGTCTTTTGTTACCAAGCGTCAAGTATGACGAGTTTTTAAAGGTTACTTGGTAACTAAAATATGTTGTTGTCAGATTAAAAGATGTATAAACGTTCGGTTTTAATGGGAAAACCTGTTCATAAGGAGCAAAGTCTTGAGTTTGTAAGATACTCGGATTCGGGAAAAAAAAATAATAACAAATGTTATTAAAAAGAATTTTAATTAACTATATTATATTTCAGCAAGGTATATTTTCCGAAAATAACTATACAAGACGATTACATTTATCCGATTTACGAGACAAGCTATGGCTCGGGATGAGTTATATACGATTCGTGATATTAGTCCGACATAGTTTGCACACGAATAGTAACAAGTGTGCGACTTGGGTACTATTTCGTATGTGAACACAGGAGCTATGATAAGTCACGATCGGTTCGTCGAGTTAAAACACTTAAAGACTCGGGTTACTACACACGAGTCAGGATAGTTGAATAAACTATCTTTTAACCGGAAATTAAGCTAGGTTTATATATGATAGACTTTAAGGTGTCCTTTATTGGTAATTAGGGCACGAGGAAGTCGGTCAAAGCTTTGGGCTTTATTTGCTAGCTAAGCATGGAAATTAAGGTGAGTTTCACGGCCCCATTTTACTGTTTTAACTGGGGGAAAGATATGTTTGTCAAAAGTTATCACATATTGAAATGTTTTCAAAGGTTAAAAAGTGATAAGTGGCATGATGAGTACTTGAGTTTTTGGTCGCCACTCGGGTTGGGTCCTCGCTACTGTAACCATTAATTCAGGTAAAATGAAACCAAAGGAATATTTGGATAGTACTATTGGTGCCTGACGAGGCCCACCTCTGGTTGATAGCGTCAACCCGGTAAAGACAAGAGGTGCACGTATTCTGAACTTAAGTCGTTGGGTTCCGAGAAACGACTTGGAGCGGGGCATAATTGTTAGTCTTGGTTTGGTTATGGGACTCAGGGGATTGCTTATCATCATAGTTTGTAGGAGCTAGCTACTCCGTACAAAGGCCACAAAATGTGCTGGATTTGCGCAGGATATAAAATGTGCTGGATTTGCACAGGATGTAAAAATGTGCTGGATTTGCACAGGATGTGAAAATGTCGTATTTACGAAACTAAAACCTGTGAACTCACCAATATTTTATATATTGACGTCTTTTTTAAACATATCTTTCAGGTAACTAAGTGCTGAACAGGTATGCGGCTAGTACGGTGGAATTTGGGATGTCGGACAATGGTTGGGGGTTTCATCTATTGTCACCTTCGGGTTGGGACATAACCGGAAACACCCCACTTTAAAACTTAATGTTTGTGGTTTTAAGTAATGTTTGAAACCAGGTACTCCTTCCCGACATCTTAATATAATGATCTTTTCTAATTAAATATAGTTTGTGTTAATCTTGACTTTGATATGCTTTCGAGCGTCGCGCCACGTGTTTCCGCCATTGGCGTGGTGTGACAGAAGTGGTATCAGAGCCAAGGTTATAGCGAACTAGTGTTTTGAAAAATCTAGACTATAACCGTTTTGGCTCGCAAACGAAGTTTTCAAAAATAAAACACAACGAAATATTTTTAGAAAAGAAAGAAAATGGTACATGGATTGTACAAGGGGAATTTCCGACCGACTAGCCATGTGTGTCAATATATAAAATGTTAGAAAATAAGGATATGAATGTTTAAATTGTGTAGAGATCCGATTTTCTAACTAGTGCTAGTTAATGCATATAAGTAGTACAGATAGCTTGCCTATAAGGATATCGTCTCACACTTCACTTTAGTCCGCACTTTTGCATCGATTACCGATATCGACAAGCGGGAAGGACAAGCGGTGGTCTACGACGAACTCACCCGCTTACCTGCGGACGGGATGATCGGAAGGGCTAACCTTTATCGTGCTAGTGGACGTTGTCGTGTTGCTGATGTTGTGAAGGCGAAGCTAGTCTAGGTCTTTTATTGTGTGAAATCTCTGTCTTTGGATCAGGAAGCTCGGAACTAGCGGGCACCAAAGTTACCTGGCAACACCGATTATCATTGCGGGTGCACACGTAATAATAACTTGTGGTGCACGGTAACCTAGGTGGGCGCTAGGGCTGGGGTTGGTGATCACTCCTTGCCTTGTCTATTCTTGTACTGTAGGGTCAGTCTTAGCTTTTGATTGGCCAACGGGCTAAAAGGGAAGTCTTGTTGATATCCCTTGATTTCGATCCTCGCAAACTGAATGAGCTTTCTTCAGCATTACCTCTAAGGTACGAACACGGAAGAGCTCGAACTTTTATTCATATGAGTAATCTGACGAAAACCCTCGCATCGGATAAGGACAGGAGACGAAAACTTCCTTGTATAGGAGTTTAATGCCTCCGCACAAAGTTCTTCGATGGAGCGGACGTACGAGGATGCACTGCCTACCGAAGAGATGAATGCTTGGTACGATGCGTGGAACGCTAAACTTGGGAACCAGTGAAGACCGAGGGTGCGTCCCTGCAAAACCAGTGCGTTTTGAGCACGGGACCCTATGTGGATCAGTATTGAGATTAGTTGCCCGTGTGCTGCTATGTTATTACTGTGAGTAAGTCATTCTTGATCTAGCACATGCCCAAGTTGTCTTCGAGGGTCAGGCGTTCCTTCCCCCATTGGAGGGCAGAATCGTCCTTGCTGAGTTAATAGGCTTGATCATCTTATCTAGAAGGCATGATAGCCCCCAGCTAAATCAACAATGTCGAATCGGCAAGATCCTAGTATATTTATTTAATGGGAAAATAAGTATATGGTAAAGTGAGCCGAGTCGGGTGTTGAAAATGAATTATCGATCGGCAAGATCCTAGTATATTTATTTAATGGGAAAATAAATATATGGTAAAGTGAGCCGAGTCGGGTGCCGAAAACGAAATTATCGATCGACAAGACCCTAGTATAATTATTTAATGGGAAAATAATTATACGGTAAAGTGAGTCGAGTCGATGGTCGTAAAATACAATGTCGAATCGACAAGACCCTAGTATGATTATTTAATGGGAAAATAATTATACGGTAAGGTGAGTCGAGTTGATGGTTGAAAAATGTAATATCGAATCGACAAGATCATAGTATATTTACTTAATGGGAAAGTAGTTATATGGTAAAGTGAGTCGAGTCGGAGATAATTTTATCCAAGTCAGTTAATATATATGGAGACATACATATATATTGAATATAGGATCACGACGTGCGTTTTGCGTCTGAATCCGTCATAATACTCGGGGAGTGAAACCACATTTCGGGAGCCGAAATCGTAAAGCGTGTGACTCGTAATTGTCAAGTGTCACGGAACGCTCTGGCTGACATCGAAATTCCCCTCGAAAAATCAAATAACGGACTACTGGAAGTGGTCATGTTATTCTGTCAACTAAACTTACCCATGGGACGGCAATTCCATTGCTCATCTTGCAATGTTGAACGTCCGCTACCCTCGTCAGGACGACGAGACTGGTTGTTTATTTGGGGTGGCAATTGATGCGAAGTGTTTTCCATCAATCCCCATAGATATTGAGACGTTGCGTCCCTTTTGTCACGGTGTTTTATAAACTAAGGATGCGAGATCCATTCGTTATGGACAAAGTGACTTGTCTAATCTCTTGTCGTATTCCGATACTCTCACTGCGTGGCCTACCAGGAAGAAAGTTCACTGGCCTCGCTTAAGTGTCGGAGAGGCATTTCAGTTGATGACCATTGGTGCTAGGGCCAAATAACATGCAAGAGGACCCTAATGAGAAGGATGACTCGGCTGAATTGCCAGAGTCTGTATCGTTTTTTTTTTTATTTTATCGTGGTGTCTCGATAAATCATGATCCTTCTACCTCTACTATTCTTGTTGTGACCAATGCTTTGATACTGGAAAAGATGTTGGTTGGTTTCTAGGTCCTATGGATACTATTTACCACACATCTAATAGCTACGACGGGCCTAAGGTTTCTGCTGAGCTGCTGTTGTTGCTGCTATCATTGTCCTATGGCCCAAGCGAATCATGTTGTCGTTGCTGAGAGTGTAACTCATACTGAGTGTGTTGAGGATGTTGCTATGGCTCTTGTCAAGTTTGATGTTGCTGTTGTTTCGAAGGCTCCTACTAAGATCACTGTCATTGACATAGGCATCTATAAGACCCTTGCCAAGCCGCTATGACCATGCTCGTGTCACGATGGAGTTCGTTGCTGTTAACTCCATTTTCTTTGAGGTTTTCGTTGAACCACTCGTTATCATTCCCTGGCTCCTGCCAAGACTAATGTTGGCGATGGTTCTCAGGCATGGTTGAGTCTGTCAATGCTACAATTACTATTATTCGAGTGACTCATATCGAGTATACAGTCATTCTCCCTAGAACGATATCAGCCTAATAAGTCTGCTAAATTATGTGGAACCCATCGTTCCCATTTCTTTTATGATGACGAATGCCCTTAATAACCCAATTGTTCCCACCGATGAGCCTATGGGGTATAGGTTTGCTGCTGGGGTTACGAATAAGGATTCCGTCGCCATAAGTGAGCTGAAGCGCACCGGGATGCGTGCTCACCGTAATGGAGCTTCTTGTAGTTATGTATAGTGGACTCGCTAGGTTGTGTGTCGTCCTGCTGTCGTGAATTCACGTTGTGGTGCTACCCCTAACAATTGTGCATTCTTGTAGTTGCACAGTTTTGCCGACTGCGTATCCATGCGGTTGCGTTTCGCTGTCGACGGTGCATTCCTGTTGTTGTGCTGCTCCTGCAGTGGTGTAGCCTTGTTGTCGTATTTCTCTGTGTCATGAGGTCCATGTTGCGGTGTTCCCTTGTTGATGTGTTCGTGGATGTGTTGTTGTCATGTCATGTTATTTCTACTATCGTATTGCACCGTGAACGTATTGCTACAATTGTTGGATTGACTTGATGATGTGATAACTTGTCGTTTGTTTCACTCTTGGTTCCCTGGGATAAAGACACTACCCCAAACCCACGTAACCGTTGTTATGTTGCTGAATGGTGGTGTAGTGATGCCATCGATAATGTGGGAATTCGGGTGTCTAACGGACTTCCCAGTAGTCATACTAAGACACTCTAGTCCTAGTGTTAGCACATGTATCTCCCAAAGTTCGAATCTCGTAGTTTGGTATTGACCGAATCATGTGTCGACCTCTTTATATGCTCGCGCGTCTTGTGAGCATTACCTCTTCAAAATCTAAGGCATCGGTGACGCCATGTCCAGCCTTAACCTTTTACGCGCATTTTGGTCGACTAACCACTCTTGAATCAAGTCGGAAGGAAATCCCATGATCCACACATGACGGGGAGAGGCTCGTCTTTACGATAAAGGGATTTCGAATACATCTCGAACTTGAAGGTGTCGAGTAAAGGAGAGCGATATTATGACCCATACCTTTGGGACTAGTAAGAATTGAAAGACTCAATTTGTTATTGCTCATCCCAGTGGATTGTTTAACATCATACCTGCCAACGTGTCATGCCGATGACTACGGGAATAACAGTGTGGACCCACCCGCAGCGTGTGCATTGGTGGAGTCCCCGGTACATGATTCGGAGGTCTTATGAAACCCTGAATCTAGAAGGGCATGTAGCATTGTCTACTCTGTGAGGGTGCTACCCTACCGTGATGAAATCTTCGATCAACTCAGCCCTGCGAATGGTGTTATCCTGCTAAGGGTAGGTTTATCTTGTCTTGGTGTCGTTACGTAGACTCTTGGAATAGAGGAACCCTTTCGACCTTGGTCAACGCAGGTGTCCCCAGGTATTTTTCAGTAGCATTGTTCGCGCTAGAGCAAAATTCCCTATCATTGACAGGCACTGTTGGAGACACCAAAGTAATGTGAGCTGCCTGGTTAGTGCGTTTAGTCCATGACTAACCAAGATGAGCTCGAAAGCTTGCATGTTGCACCCATGCGTGTGACTACCTGAGTCGTTGAATGGGATGCCTTATTGGAAGGCTCAAGACCACCTCTTGTAGGGCGATCTCGGTCGTTTGTTGTTTTAAGTAACGATTTTGGCGCATGAAGCCGTCAAGCCCAAGCGTGAGATCTATGCCAGATGCATTCATTATGACTCGATGTCACCTCTTAACTTGAAAGATCCCGAAAGATGGAATATTCGGCGAGTGAGGATTCCGGGTCAGGACTCCTTTCACTCAGATCTCTGCATAGGACCTGAAAGTCAATTTAAGGGCGTGTGTGGCCTGTATTGTCCAGAATTGACTTACTAGGTTGCTAATGACGATAGGACACCAGTGCTCGTGAGGCACTATAGCAGGACAAGCACTGGGTACCCTTGTTTTGGGTAGCTACCAATGCTCTGCTTACCGTTTCGGTGGACACCAGCGTGCCGAGATGTTGTCGAGACCCTATCCTCTGTTTGTTACGGCAATCATATTATGATGATTCATATACGTCATTCCTATGTTGACCAACGTGATGAGTGGATGTGAGCCTCTAGACAGTTGTGGTTAAGTCGGCTTAAATCCTCACGTATTTTGGAATTGTACGGCTGTATGTTGAATATACACTGTCTACTGCCTGGGGAACTGAGGGGTGAAAGTGACGCAAAAACTTTCGACCTCCATCAGTCCATATTAGACGTCCAAGTACCACTAACCATAATCGCTCATACGAAAAGGTTGAAAGTGGATGCATAGTGGATTTCGGTCCATGTGAGGACACAGGATTACCATCCGCTACTATAAACAACCTGGAGCGTCCTCGAGGATGTCGACCGCTTTGTGATCTGGTAAGATCACCCGATTAGTGAAATTCGAACGAGCAAATCTAATGGTCATGCCGCCTGAGGTGGCTAGTGACTATGATGAGACACAGGCAATAATCGATCGCCGTTTGGAACCTTCTCATCCCCTACTCGTTTGCAGTTATAATATGAGGCATACGGATAGCCACCTATACTCTTGGAGAGTCGTGGCTAGACACTAGATGCCAACGTTCACAATATCGGATTTTAGTAGTTATCCTGCCCCAGGGTGTGCCAAACCTTGAACGCAAGTCTGGGATACTCAATTTGAGATGAGTATGGATTACCATTCTCGAACGAGTGAATTATTGTCCTAGACGGAAGTGTCCTGTGTGATACGATTAGTGTCGGTGGCAAATCAAATTCGTGTACTTCATCGCCAGAATTTCCTATGTGATAGGAATTATCACCCTAGTGTTCGGGGTGTACTGCTCGAAGTCCTCTGGAGTGCATACGTGTACGTCTCTAGTACATTGAATGACAGATAGAGATATATACATGATCTGGCGTGAGTTCAAGAGGTGACCAACGAATCCGGTAGATTCAAATCTTCTTGAATAAGTGGCCAAACCGATCGGGAAGTTGTGCTAACAAGGAGTTAGCCTTAGGAACTTCAAATCGGTATAGGACTTTGCTGAGTGTTATACACTGAAAGGGGTGCTGTTAAGCACGAAAACAGTAATGGAGTGACTTCGCTTAATACTCCAGTGACTCGGATATGTCAGTTAAAAATTGGGCCTTGCAACGAACAAGCTCGAACTATCGCAAGAGCTTAGTGGGACTCTTGACGAATCCCGCAGGTCTGGCTTGAGGAAGCATTGTCAATTCCTCAACCGACAGGATTCAGGTTGACGCAAAGCTCTACTATTTCGGGAAAACCGATATTTGTGCCGGATTGCGATACCCAAGAGCTCGGCCGTAGCCGACTCATGACATTGTGTTCGTTAGGACGCTAAGCGTGAACTGGAGTTCACGAAGAAAAGGGGTAATCGTGTGAGTTGCAAACATCCCGCCCTGTTCAAGGATACTAACGTATCGGATGACTTGAACTGAATTCCGGGACGGAATTCTCTTAACGGGGGGGAGAATGTGACAACCGGCAAATTCGTACAACGATTAACGTAACCTTAATCGTACTTTCGAAGTAATTAACATGGTTTAAGGATAATTAAGGTATAATGAGCCGTTACGAGTCGTACGATGTCCCTCTCAAAGTTCGTAGAAGCCTTTATGCCTTTAAAGAAAAACTTCGCGTAATTAACGTTAACGAACTGACATCAGTGAAAATCTGTCAAACTGGAATGACATAAGCTTATATTATGTAAAATACGACACGTATTTACTATTGATGCGATCGGATGTGAAATCGGCGCGAAAAAACGGTCTAAAACGCAGCGTTTTGGTTAACGCGGAGAGGAACTGACGTGGAAGTCGGACGTCGAACTACGTGGTTTTAACCGTTATCAAACTTTCGGAATAATTATTTATTATAAATAATTTCATTTATTAAGTTCAAAAGTAAACAGGTCGTCTAAATGAAGGATAGCACGATCGAATAGATTAACGCGATTTTAACGCGTGTTTTGATTTCACGCGTCGGGTGACGAATATGATAATTAAATTGCCCGGTTTAGTGTTATTTATGATTTTGAACAAAACCGCTAATTTTTGTAAGTGGTTATCGAGCCTAAAATAAAACCGAGCCGATTTATGTTAATACGGGTTCGATACGCGGTATACACCCACCTACCAACAAACCCTAGCTATAAATACTCTCTTTCTCCTCTTCCTCTTCATTTCACCAGCCGCTACCCTCTCTCTCTCTACTCTCTCTCTAAAATCTGGACCTCTCTCTCTCTCTACACATACAAGAACCCACAAGCTCCCTTCCTCCTCACCACGCCAAAGATCGGCCGCCACCACCCATGGTGGTGACTGTGCGGTGGTCTTAGGCCCAAAACGGGCTGAAACAGCAACGAAAAGCAGGTGTGGGTTCGGGTTTAGACTATGGTGGGTGTGGCGGTCCGATCGTGGTGGTGTTGGGTCCGTGGCTGGTAGCGTCTCGGTGGTGGTTTTGCTGTCGATGGTGACAGCCGGAGGTGGCACTGGTTCAGGCTTTGGTTGATCCGAGCCAGTCATGGTTCAAATCTGCGTTTAAATTCGTGTTTGGTTGTTGCTCGGGTCTGGTCACGTTCCGGGGTTAGAGTTAGTTCGGGTGTTGGGATAAGTATGGTCAGATCTGGTTCGTTGGGTGTGTTCGGGTCAGATCATGCGTTTCGGGTCAGATCCGGGCGTTTCGGGTCAGATCCATGCATTTCGGGTCAGATCTGGGCGTTCCGAGTCAGATCCGTGTGTGTTTCGGGTTCGACTCAGCCTTGGTCCGGGTTAGTTTTGGGTGCTCGAGTTCAGATCTGGTCAACCCGGTCAACTACTTGTCAACGGGTCAAATTTCGCATTCGGTCAAGACCCGGTCAACTCAGTCACATCGGTCAAGCGTTACGGTATAATTAACTAGCAATTATTTCGTTATATTATTATTTACACATATATTTCTAAAATATATAAATATGAACGACTAACTCGCTAACGAACCGATAAAAAATATTAACGAAAAGCATTATGAGCTAATATTTGTGTATTAGTCGTGACTTGCGTTGTTGTTGGACTAAATTGATGGACTATACGTATATATATATTTATATAAACAGGATGATTTATATAATAGTCACAACGTATAAAGTCTCGTGGATTAGAATGCGGATAAATATAATGTCGTCTTTGTTTAGGTGTTGATTTTGGGAATTTGTAGACAACTTGTGTTGTCTGGTTTATACCAAAAACAGAGGAAACTCTGCCGAAATTTTTATAAATCCGAAGCGCGACAAGTGTGACATTATTGTTCGTTCTTACAAATGACTTCCCAAACGTTTGACAAGTGTAGTCATATACAAGATCACGACGTTTTGACAAATATTATTTGTAGCAATAATAGTCTATCCGGGAAATATTTCAAACAAATATATAGTCTTTTGTTACCAAGCGTCAAGTATGACGAGTTTTTAAAGGTTACTTGGTAACTAAAATATGTTGTTGTCAGATTAAAAGATGTATAAACGTTCGGTTTTAATGGGAAAACCTGTTCATAAGGAGCAAAGTCTTGAGGTTTGTAAGATACTCGGATTCGGGAAAAAAAAAATAATAACAAATGTTATTAAAAAGAATTTTAATAACTATATTATATTTCAGCAAGGTATATTTTCCGAAAATAACTATACAAGACGATTACATTTATCCGATTTACGAGACAAGCTATGGCTCGGGATGAGTTATACGATTCGTGATATTAGTCCGACATAGTTTGCACACGAATAGTAACAAGTGTGCGACTTGGGTACTATTTCGTATGTGAACACAGGAGCTATGATAAGTCACGATCGGTTCGTCGAGTTAAAACACTTAAAGACTCGGGTTACTACACACGAGTCAGGATAGTTGAATAAACTATCTTTTAACCGGAAATTAAGCTAGGTTTATATATGATAGACTTTAAGGTGTCCTTTATTGGTAATTAGGGCACGAGGAAGTCGGTCAAAGCTTTGGGCTTTATTTGCTAGCTAAGCATGGAAATTAAGGTGAGTTTCACGGCCCCATTTTACTGTTTTAACTGGGGGAAAGATATGTTTGTCAAAAGTTATCACATATTGAAATGTTTTCAAAGGTTAAAAAGTGATAAGTGGCATGATGAGTACTTGAGTTTTTGGTCGCCACTCGGGGTTGGGTCCTCGCTACTGTAACCATTAATTCAGGTAAAATGAAACCAAAGGAATATTTGGATAGTACTATTGGTGCCTGACGAGGCCCACCTCTGTTTGATAGCGTCAACCCGGTAAAGACAAGAGGTGCACGTATTCTGAACTTAAGTCGTTGGGTTCCGAGAAACGACTTGGAGCGGGGCATAATTGTTAGTCTTGGTTTGGTTATGGGACTCAGGGGGATTGCTTATCATCATTGTTTGTAGGAGCTAGCTACTCCGTACAAAGGCCACAAAATGTGCTGGATTTGCGCAGGATATAAAATGTGCTGGATTTGCACAGGATGTAAAAATGTGCTGGATTTGCACAGGATGTGAAAATGTCGTATTTACGAAACTAAAACCTGTGAACTCACCAATATTTTATATATTGACGTCTTTTTTAAACATATCTTTCAGGTAACTAAGTGCTGAACAGGTATGCGGCTAGTACGGTGGAATTTGGGATGTCGGACAATGGTTGGGGGTTTCATCTATTGTCACCTTCGGGTTGGGACATAACCGAAACACCCCACTTTAAAACTTAATGTTTGTGGTTTTTAAGTAATGTTTGAAACCAGGTACTCCTTCCCGACATCTTAATATAATGATCTTTTCTAATTAAATATAGTTTGTGTTAATCTTGACTTTGATATGCTTTCGAGCGTCGCGCCACGTGTTTCCGCCATTGGCGTGGTGTGACAGGTTCTGGACCAATGCTCACCCCTAAGTGGGGTGAAATATTGGAGTTTGTGGGTTAGTGGATGGGACATGAAAGAGATATGTATTCACCAATGGATACGAGTATATCAATCGATACGAGTATATGTTCAATTTAACCTCGGAAACAAAATTATTATTTAAATATTAATACTTTTAAACTTCTAAATATACATATTACTTTTACGTTTATTGAAGCAATCATATTTAAAATATGTCCATTTATTTTTGAACATAAAAATTTTACCATACCCAATAGATTAACTTGTAAAAAAACATTTAAAACTAAGAAAATAAATAAATGGGTCAACCCGCAAACCCACCAGGTTGACACCAATAAGACATGCTTAGCTAAATGTATTTGTGAATTCAATCTAAAGTTGACTTAAAACTCATTTTAGACCAAACCTAAACATGCATGTATTCATGTTAAATTTGTCTCGTGTTATAAATTCACATCACTAGGCAAAACCAAAGAGATGCACCAGTCCTTCGACACAGAATCTTTCTTAAGAACTACTCCGTAGAAAAATATAAGTTTGACCCTTAATTGTAGTTGATAGAGAACATAACTTTATAATAACCCCAATCAAGAAGTTCTAGTTCTGATTTTTCTATCATGTTGCAAAAATATTCATAATCTTTGCTTAGTTGTTCCTGTAATATTTCTAAACTAGTTAAACTTTTTGCTTAGAAAATAAGACCACGTTATTTTCTAATTTATTATTTAATAATTAAAAAATCAAATAACAATTAATACATGATATGATATGTATTAGTTTACACATTATTGCACCTATTTGCTTTTTTTTTGACACTATTTGCTTCGATTCATGGGTTGTCATTACATTTTATCTTATTTGAATCCATTTCATCTCAGTACCAAGAGGCAAGAGCCAGTGTGACAATACGGAGTGCTTTTCCTTTAAATGGAAAGACTATTGTAAATTTGTAAGAACGTATATAGATGGAATATGTTCCTTTTAACTTTAGAGAAAGTATTGGGTGCAAAGTTTCTTAACCTACAAAGTGTAGGAAGCCACAAAAATATGCCACGTGTAAGATGTCTGTTAAAACAAAAAAACTGATTTTCAATTATGAGAGGAGTATTATAGACATTTGCATCCATCAATTAATCACGCTTATAATTATGATTTTCACAATTCCTGTTTTATCGTTCAATCAGAATTCAAATTTTTATAACTGATTTCACGATCTTCATCATCAATTCTTACCTTATTCAAAAACTCTATTCACATTGCATCACTCGATCAAATTTTTCACCAAAATCATACTCAATTGCAGAGTTGATCATCATGTTTGGTACGCTACTTTGTTTTTTTAATTTCACATAATCGTAATCTTATTTTGATTTTTAATTGTTTATCAGACCTAAACAACGAAGCTGAAATCATAATCGGAGAAGAAGAAGATGATGTCGTCGATCCTCATAATCTACATTTTGAAGGTTAGTTTTTACTGTTTTGATGTATTTTTGCAGATCACAAAAGTCAGAGATGAACAGAGGTTGATCGATAAGTGTTTAATTTTGAATGTAGATATTATACATGAAGATGTTTAATAACACTGATGAACATGGTGGCGAGAGGTTTGATTTCATGGTTGAACACAAAAGGATGCAAGGTAATTTTATTGTTTTCTGTATATGATAATAAGCAAATGCGTTTTATGATGTGTAACATGCTTTTTGAGGTAATTGGTGGTTTTTAGGTAATTGATAATGGTCAAATGCATTTTATGATATGTAACGTGCGTTTTGAGGTAACTGGTGGTTTTTAGGTAATTGATAATTGTCAAATGCGTTTTATGATATTTTAAAGTGCGTTTTGATATTTTGTTAAATAAATTTTTAACAAAATATTTAAATGCGTATTATGTGTTGGTTTTATATCACTAGTTAAATAGATGTCCATATATTAAATGCGTTTTAGTTTTTATTTGAATGTGTTTTAATATTCTTCATACAAAACATCAAATGAAACATTCAGTTATAAATCAGAGGTTTAGTCATCAGAGTTTTCAATGTAACAAAGGTCTGTTGGAGTCAACAGCACTTAGGATCCAACATATGATTCAAGCAATCAGAGTTTATTCCATCAGCTGTTACACATCAGTAGTTTACAAATCAGAGGTTTAGTAAACAGAGTTCTCAATGTAACAGTGTTTGTAATGGGGCAGATGTTTTATGTTGTTATTTCTGTTAGATGTCAATGTCAATGTGTTTTGACAGAGTCAAGCATTATTAAGAGGATTGAGGAACAAATCATCAAGGATCATTCTTCGGAGAGTGTTTTGATGAATGATTTGAACAATGTCCATGAAGGCATTTCTAGAAAAGATGAAGTTTGTAACATTCTCAAGACGATGCCAGATTCTAGTCTTCATGAATTGGCATTCATGTTCATGATTGATTCAAAACAAAGAGATATGAATCTTGTTGAAGAGCTTACTAAATCCATAGCTCTTTTAAGGTGCTCAATGGAAATGAAGATTAAGTTTCTCAAATCACTTTAAACCTTCTAGCCTTCATAATGTCTTTGGTGTCTATGTTCTGTGCTACTTTATTATCATTTTGTTTTAAGTAGTGTTTGTGTTGTTTGTTTTTCATGATGTAAAAATGTGGCATGAATAATAATGTACGTGCGTTTTAAGTGATATTAAATGCGTTTTATGTATTGGTTTTATATCACCAGGTAAATATATTTCCATATATCAAATGCGTTTTACTATTTATTGAATGCGTTTTAATATGATTCATACAAAACATCAAATGAAACATGCATTTTTAATACCAAAAGAGACATTCAGGTCTAACACTGTAACATTCAACAATGTAAAGATGCAAAATTAACAAACTTATCAATCTTAAAACTTTCAGCTCATATTATCTACTCGCTTTAGCACCTTCGTGTAAGCATTTTCCATCATCTTTACCAGCCTTGATGTATCCCCTGCAACATTCTCGTCAACCCTATTTGATGTATTGTCTCCAACAATTTCATCAATAACATTGTCCCTAGCAACATCCTCATCAAGTATGTTTGATGTAGCATCTTCGACATTTACACACTGTCAAAAAATAAATACATGCGTTTTAAGTATTAACAAATGCGTTTTATGGATAAACAAATGCGTTTTAAGTATAACAAATGCGTTTTATCTGATTAATGAAACTACTGATTACTGTTGATTGATAACTTCTGATGAAGTGTTTGTAACTACTGAAGAAGAAGTTAATAACTACTGCTGAATCAAACCATTGATGGCCTAACTTCTGATGAGCAAACTACTGATGAACATTGATACACATGCGTTTTATGGGTTTACAAATGCGTTTACTTTTTTTGAACATTGATACACATGCGTTTTACTTTTTCCTGATGAGCAAACCACTGATGGCCTAACTTCTGATGAGCAAACCATTTCCTCCTGTATATGTAGATACTTCTTAATGTTTTTGTCCATTTTTTTCATCCAAACCTGCAGAAAACATAACATGCGTTTTACTCATTATGCATGCGTTTTACTATAGTTTACACTGATTTTTATAAACAAATTTATTATAAACAAATCATCTCATTCATCATTAAAATCAATAAAACGCCTTTATTATTTACTACAAACGCACTTACAAATTCTTATTAATCATTAGAATCATTAAAACGCCTTTACAACTTTCATCAAAACATCTAAAACGCATTTACTAATTTCATCAAAAAAATCATTAAATTGTGATGTTCATCATTCAAAACATAAAAACGCCTTTACTAATTTCATAAAACAGATCTATACCATACATGTATTAGTTCCCTTCGAAGGCCTGTCATGATTCAGTTTGCTTCTTCGTTCTCTTCCTTCACATGGTTCGTTTTTTTAGGGTTTTAGAATTAAGTGGCACAATTGTTTAATTTATTTTCGCATACGATCAAAATGAAAATAACAATATGAACATTTACTTACTTGATTTGCGTTTTGGAGCCATAATCCTGCATTGATCGATTGTTATTTCTTCGTTGATGGAATGCTCTGTTTTTTTTTTGTTACAGAGAGATTGATTGTGTGTGTGTTTTATGTGTGTGAATTCCACGATTATAGTGTTTGATTATGTAACCGTCCATAAATGAGATGATTTGGGCGCTATTATTAAAAAATTCAAATTATTATAGTAGCAATTTGTCTAATTTGCCCTCCTCTTGTTAACTGCCATTAAAAACACGCGATTGTAATTAATGTACGATGATCTTGATTAAAACACAGATGGATGGTCAGGATGGCTTCTTACACTTTGTATTTTAAGAAGGCTTTGTACAATAGCCTCTCTCTTAACTTTAATCAAATAAACAAGTTTTTTAAGTACGCTACTTTGAAGTTGAAGTTATTCTTTTGTCTATTTAAGAAACTATTTCTTCTAACAATGTATAGGATAAAAGACAATAAATAAATATAGAGAAAAAATATGTAGTCATCTAGAGTGATATTAACGAATCTGTTATACAATTAATATACTCCTAAATTTTTAACTAAAAGTTTTTATTTATTACAGGCTCTTTGAAACGACCAGATCACATGTTTACAAATATTCCCTATTCTATGCTAGAGTTTAACAAAATCATCTCTTATTTATCGTGCAATAAAAGAAGCAAAAGATTTTCTTAGACTACCTCTCTTATGGAGCGTGATGGGGTGCCAGATCAACGGGGCGCAAGCATGAACACCGCAGCGAAGGGGCACGTAAGAGGGGTCTGAATGTCTGAGGGAAGGCAAACAATGATCACATGTGCATAAATACCCTATACCCGTAAGTTATTAAATTTTACAGTACTGCATCTGGCTCACGTTTCTAACCATCACAACACACCTTAATAAGAGTGAAATATGAAAGCCTCCGGTGCCTACGTGAGTCATAAAGCCTTAGTCAGTGGCAAAGCTTGACCCGAAGGTTCGGGGGGTCGGAAGTCACGGGGGTTCGGAAGTCACTAGTTTCGGGGGGTCGAAAACCAGTTTCGGGGGGTCGAAACCCTATATTTTCAAAATTTTCTATACAGATACTATATAATCGGAAGTTCTGCGCGAAAATCCAGGGGGGGGGGTCGGCCGCCCTCCCGCCCCAAGTAAGCTGCGCCAGTGGCCTTAGTGACAATTTTTTTTCACATTTCACACACCTTACACACAAACTTATTATTTAACAACCTAATCATCTTAACTTAATAAAACAATAAATGACCAAGTATGAATGTTTGCATGTTTTTGTTCTCTAGCTCTTCTTCTCTTATTTGAATCTTCACAAGACATAAAGGGTAAAAGGGATTTTACCATTTTACCAAACTCACCAATCACACACACCCTATAAGATGGTCCCCACCTAAAAACCCCACTTTTTCTTCCTCTCTCCTCGGCTTCTTTCCTTTCTCTCTTCGGCTTGCACAAGCCTCAAATTCAAGCCTAATATACAAGCCCCATAGGAAGGGACGGTATAGTCGCGAAGCTTCACAAGCCTCGACACCCAAGCCGAGGGTGCCCCGTCCCCCCTAAATGTTATCGGGTTTTTAAAGTTTGTTGACTTTTGTTTCAATCTAATTTTATATATTAAAAAAATAAAAAATAAAAATTGCATAGCCGAGATAATAGACCATGTGTAATCACACTTACCCGCGCGGGTCCTGAGTCTTCTAATTATCTTACTTCTATATAAATACTAGATTTATATCCCGGGAGCGTCCCGGGTTAAGAAATCTAATATGACATATCAATTTACATACGAAATAGACTGATGCGCTTTACAGTTACATGCAGCAAAGCTTCGGGTAGCACCTAACCTAAAACAATTAATAATGTATCTTCAATGTTAACGTCTAACCTTAAACAATGTATAACTCTAATATTAAAACCTAACCTAAAACGATGTACAACTCCAATGCTAATACCTGTTGTAAATAGAATTCAGATTTACTGTTTTGAACATAATTAATGACTTGCCTATACAGGATTAATGAATAACCTGAACACTTTGTGTTTTTTTTTCCTGTATGAACAAAACCCCACAAAAAATAGTCGTTTTTTTTTCTCCGTTTTTTATATAGCACTGTGGTACTCGTTGGAAAAATAATAAAACGCTCGTTAATTTGGCCGTTTTTTCTCCGTTGTTTATATAGCACTATGGTACTCGTTGGAAAGATAATAAAACGCTCGTTAATTTGGTGTAATTTGTTTCTTTAAAAATCTCGTATATAAAAGTTATTAAAGTTTAAAATTTATGGGAGGAAACATGAGAGAAATAAATCTAATTAATATTAAAGATTGATGCGATGTTTTTATCTTGCGGGTCGGGTCTCCGGGTGAATATGGATAAGAGCTGGATATATGGGGTTAGAGTCGAAGATGAGAACCTATGGCTGATATCTTGCGACGTAAGGCAGGATCCTTCTCATTTAAACTTTTAGGCCTGCAGATTGGTGCAGACATGAACCTAATTAAGAACTGGAAGCCGGTTGTCGACACGTTAAAAAAGAGGTTATCGATTTGGAAGGCGAATGCCATTTCGGTGGGGGGAAGAATTACACTTATTAGGTCGGTTTTGAGCTCTTTATGGACTTATTTTTCTCTTTGTTTAAAGCCCCGATTCAGGTCATTAAGCAACTTGAAAGTGTCAGAAGGGATTTTCTTTGGGATCTGGGGAAGGGATAGCAAAATTACCATGGGTTGCATGGGATGAAATTATTGTGCCTAAGGAGAAAGGTGGGTTGGGTTTCAGTTCATTGAAAGAGTTTAATATAGTCTTGTTGGCGAAGTGGTGGTGGAGATTCAAAGCGGACAGGCGGGTTAAAAGTTATTTGGAGTATCCATGGCTCGTCCAGATGTTGGAGTTTTATTCCGGCAAAGGTGTCTATATTTGGACCTTGGAAACAAGTGGCTAGGATTGGGGTTTGTGGGTATCGAGTTATCTTTATTGTTTCGGGGAATTCTAGGTAATGGGGACAATATACAGTTTTGGAAGGATTCATGGTTGGATGACATCCCACTCATGAATTCTTTTCATCGTGTATATGCTCTAGAAAAGAAAAAAGACGTGAAGGTTCAAACGAGGTTATGGATGGAGAATGGGTATGTGGTATTAAAATTTCATTGGAATAGGTTACCAAGTTTTCTTACGGAATTAGGGGAACTGGTAGAGTTATCGAGAGTTTATCAAGTGTTTCGGTCTGACTGTGTTCGGATACATGGAGCTGGAAGTTAGACTTGTCAGGGGCATTTTCGATAAAAAGTTTGCAGATACGGATGGAGGAGTTTTGGCAGCCTACTATAGGTGCTAACCATGAGTGGAATAATTGGGTACCTTTAAAGGTTAACTTTTTTTTCCTGGCGTGTACTGTTGTATCGAATCCCCACTCTACTACTCACGTTGCATCGTAGAAACATCAGGGTTGGATCGACTTTGTGTCGTTTTGTGGGGAAAATAAGTCCGTGGAGCACCTGTTTGTATCTTGCAGGTTTGCCCAATTGTTCTAGGACAGAGTTACGACTTGGTGCAGAATTCACCCGATGATTCTATTTAGCATACAGGACGTTCTAAAGTTTTACTCAATTGCCAGGGGGTCAAAAAGATGGAAGAATGTAGTGTACACCGTGATTCAAACGGGGTTTTGGCGTTTATGGATGGCTAGGAATGATGTGGTGTTTAACCGTAGGCAACCATCCTTGAACAAGGTAGTCGAGGATATAAAAGCTTCGCGGTTCTTATGGTTGTGGAATCGTGCTAAGAGTTTTAATCTCACTTGGGACGCATGGAAAGAATTTGATTTACATAGTTTAATTGGTTAGTAGTTTGTTTTTGTTGTATGTGGTATTGACGTGATGGTGTAATGCTGAAGTGCTAACTTTTGGTTTGCGTTTTGCTGTTAGTAAATAGAGTTTTTTTGTTGGCCGTTAAAAAAAACCATTGGGATTTGTGGAGAATGAGGTGCCGTAAAGTGTAGAATGGAAATAGCATGTGATGCATCCAAACACAATGAAATCCACGTGGCGGTTTTTGGTTCATTTTCAGTAACTGTAGAAACAGACGCATGCAATTTCGGTTCACACTACGGCCCGATATCAAAAGCCCAGTTGGTAAGAAGTGTCAGAAACAAAACAGACTCGTACCCGATTCGATTCGAACATTCTGGGTGATCCATGGAGTCAATACTTTGAGAAAATAAATAGTTTTTACCATAGAAAAATAATAAAAATAAATAGTGTAATCTCGACACTTATTTAAAATCGGTTAAGATCAAATTTAAGATATAGTTTTTTTTGTTTCTGTTATATGCTTTCTAACAAATACCCAATAACCTTTACCAACGACACGTGTTCTTTTGTTCGTTCAAATATCGATGAAGACTATTAAAAAGGATAAAAAGAAATTTTGTAACTATGTTGTTTTCCTAAATCAATAAATGGATTGGATTAAAGTATGCTCGCCAGCTGTTTGTCTATATGCGAGAATGAAAATTTTATGTTTTTGTATGGTAAGTATGTAATGACCGTGGCGACAAACTTGCATGAACGATTTCACAAAGTATGTGTCTGGATAGTCCAAAGTCTCGGTAGTTAGCTCTTGGCCTTGTATTTTGTGTATTTGTTGAAAAATTTAGGTAAAGATGTGTGTGTCAATTGGGTTAATTTCTCCATAACGTGTCAATTTGGGTTAAACCATTTATTTCCGAACATGGAAATGTGTAAAATGGGTTAATGTTTCATATCGTATTCATTGGTATTCTTTTACAAAGGTTTCTTCATTAATCGCAGATTTGCAGGATTTCAAGCTTATTCTGGCATTCTACAAAAGAATAATACATGTAAAGGTAGGCCATTTTTTGTTTCATATATTGGTTAAACGTTTAACCTTTACCTTACCTGCTAAGTTTTACCTGACTAATGGTGATCTCAATAGAGTGAATGAATTGCAATGGAAGGTCTCCAATATGTATACATAGGATCCCAAAACGAAAATAAATACAAGTGAGAGTTAAACAGAGTGCATGTTTTTTAAGAAGAATAGTTGTATTACCTACTTATTCTTAACCAATTGGGTCATTTTATCGTCAAGTGTTGTCAGGCAGTGTGGTCTAATTTCTACAGATAATGGGTTCTATGAACCAGTTTCATCACTTCTTATGTTATCTTATCAACTTGAAGCTATATACTGCTGCTTAAAAACACTTAAGAGTTTAATCTTAAATGCCACTTTTTATATTTTATATGCAATTGTATTTTACAGAAGCATTTATTAAGTGGTTCATGGTTTAGATTTCAGTATAAAATTTTGGATAATTGTAATATACGGTTCCTATTAAGTATCACTTGTATTTTAAATATCATTAAATGAGTAGATAGCGGGTAAAACAACTCATGACAGGCGTTTGAACGAACGCTCGTTGTTAAGTATGGTTTAAAAGATATAATTAAAAGATATCTAGACGAGTCATGTCTAGTAGATGAGATCTAGAGAAGTATTTAGTGTTATAGGAGACCATATAGTAATAGTAATAATATATATTATATCTGAACCCTGTCCCGTTTTTAATAAAACTTAGGTTGACGCGTAGATAAAAATTAGCTCGTCTTAGCAGTATATTCGAAATTTACTAAAACATTACAGGTTAAAAGTTATAAGAGAAAAACGAGTTAAGTAGCTTAAATTAATTAATTAATAATAATAATTAATAATGATAATAATAACTGAAAGAATTATATGCACCATTGTTGAATTAAGTCATTCGGATCTTTACTACTAATAATAATGATATAAAGAATTGATAATATACACCATTGTTGAATTAAGTGGATAAGGTTAAAGTATTACGTGCTGGCTATGTTAAAATACTTGGGAAACAAGTGAATTGGCTAATAAGTTAATTGGGTAACAAGAATCATGATCTGTCCATTAGAAATCTACGTGGAAGGTGCTCATAAGAAACTTAATAATATCAAATTACCAGGTGAACGTGGGCAGCAAGAAATTTATATCTATAAATAGGCATAAATCACTCTCAAAGATACTCGTACAGTATCATCACAACAACAAATATTAGTATACTAATAATATAAAGCTAAAATACTAGCGTGTGTACCCACTCTCAACCAGGCTGATATCTAGAGATCCAGTGATGGTGTCATATTGTCAAGATTTTTGCAAACGTTCGTAAACAAGTTAGCATCGCTGTGAAACATTAATTAAAGGTACGGATCCTTACCCTCACTCCTTGTTGCTTTCATATTCAGTTGTTGTATAAGCCCACTGATTCTATATATCTTTGAAAGTTCCTCACGTCTTTGAAGCATCAATTCATTTGGCTGTCCGTTCAATTCATGTTCTTATTATAATATTGAATTTTACTTTATCATGCGATAGGATTAAATTGTCGTACTCAGTATCGCATGTTCCTGATATAAGTTTCATATGGATAAGATTATATATATTACTATTGTTATGGAATTATTTGAATAAGACCCTTTGTGCTCTGAAACCATGAGTTCCGCTTCTCGTGGAGTGTCCCACGAGCATGTTGTTGCGGCATCGACAACATGTGCACCACCCGTGACGGTGAGATCAGTTCACAGCGTCTCTTAAGTACAAGTGTGGTACATATGGCTATTAGGAGGCGTATGGATCGATCCTAGGATTTATGTATGTTATGGAGGTGGATAACGGGTATGCCAACTCGCCATCTCATGTGATAAATATGCAGGAGTAGCTACATGCGTATTTTCACGTTTCATGTTTAGCTCATGGGTTCATCTGCATGGTACGATTTTGTTATTTATACTCCGCATCGTATCATTTTATACGTTACGCCTTGATCATGTCTCAATAAATATTTATTTCTTGGTTGTTATTTTAGCCTATTATTCCGTACTGAGCATTCGGCTCATTCCGTAAATTCTTTTTGTTCCACAGGTTCACAGGTTACCTTGGGCATGATAGAGAGAGAAAATAAAGCTTAGGAATAAATCTAAAGTTGTTTGGTAAACCCATTTAACTGTGTTAGTCGATATTTCAAATCTTAAGTTAGTTGTCTAGTATTTTGTACCATTGGCAAATAAATAAATGGAATTATGTCTTTCTGAACCAACGCTATTGTGACACGTCAGCCCATCCGAATTGGGGTGTTACAATAATCATAGCAAATGGTAGATTAATGGATTGCTAAGAGGTCTGACTCTATTCATTTTAGTAGAAACCAATATATACAAATGAAAAACTTGCTAACAAGAACGGATAACAGAGACATATATCTTATTTATACATTTTTTATGTCTATGTTGGTAGTAATAGCTTATGATTTTAATATGTGATTTTGTATACATATATACTAGGCCTATAGATTTATTATATTTAGGTACATGACTAGATTCAAGTAGGTATTTATGTTTAACACTATAATACATTTATTCTTGATAGAAGCAAACCTGGACTGGCACCCGAGTAAACTGAAAATTAGCCTACAGATTCTAATTACATTTTTTTTATTATGTAGATAGTCAATCTCCAGGTTTCTGGAGGCGGGATATTTGGCGAAGGTAGTTTCTTGCACCTAATACCCTTCACAGAGGCCTTTACATTTAACGTTAATATGCCCTGTTTCATTGCATTCTCTGTTATCGTTATGTGCTTAACGCTTGTGTACATTTCTTTTGCAGCTCTTTAATAGTAAAGTAATCATTGTCATGCACAAATTTCTCGTATCGCAGTTATACAAGACTACGTTTAATCATTATGTACTTAACGTTTGTATTCGTTACCAACTATGCTGTGTAGCTTAACAATACTAATCTGTTAGCTTTTTTTTTTTATAGTTATTTTAGGGCAACATGTTTGTCATTTGCAAATGTCCATGTGCCTATTGGCTCTCAGTGTTTTGAAGGCACAAAGCGAGCTAATAATTTGCTTGCCCAAATTATTTGATAAAACAATGAATGCCATTTGTTCCGAATCTAGCGTTTGTAATTTACAGTACCGTTTCATATTTGGTCAACAGGAAATCTAAAAACATCTTTTAATGGTCCACAATGCTAACCAGAATATCGCGCAACGCGCGATTGGGAACGACCCTAGTTCACAATAATGTTACAAGATTTGTTATGGACATTATTTGCATCAGGGTACTCTACACCTATAATAAAAGAAATACAATACCATATGACTACGTATAAAAGTGCAAACACGGTGCACGAAGCTTCTGCATAGGGGTGGGGGTAGGTTATCGGGTCAACTTGGGCATGCTGTACGCATTTTGAGCATTCATGCAAGAGACTATTTCCACTACTCGTACCAATGACTATAAAGACAATATTCAAATTGTAAAAGGATGATGCATTTTATAAAATGATTACACACACATTGTCTTGATGACTGAAAATATTATGTTGCAAACTAAAATTATAGTAAAAATTTGTGTCAAACGTATCACATGATGTTTCACATATCTAATGCATATAATCTTATTGTAGATAGACAATAACATCAATTTTGGCATGAATCATAGTTATTCCGAGATTGGTTTTTAGATAGCTTAGCTGCGATCAAGCAATCTATTGGTGGGCTAGTGGTTGTGTTGAGTTCTCCATAGGCATTAGAACAAAAGGGTTCGCCTATATAGCCGTTTTGTTGTACCGGTTGAAGTTGAATTGTATCTAGATTTACATCTGTGCATGGTGTACCCTCGCTGCATGCAAATCGAATAGGGGTTTTAGTATATGTCCCTTTTATGTTCTGGTAAGATATATCCGAAACATCCACCGATGAACCCTTGCTTTCGCATTTGCCCCCATCGCAGTAGTATTCCTCGATTATGATTGGAATTTCGACATTTGAAACTTGAATGTTGGAAAATGTCACTCCTTGCACTGAGCCATAACCACCCTGCGAAAGAAATATGTTAATGTAACCGGCCCAGTTGCTATATTATAAAAGTTATCGTAAAAAAGAAAACAGGTGAATGAATTAAAAGTCTTCTATGACCTCATATTTGCATTGGCGGACCCACAGCATCCCGAAGGGATGCGGGCACCCACCTTAAAAAAAAGTGTTTGTGTTATAGATACGTGAAAATCTCGACCGCCCCTCATGATATTTTGACACACAAACCCCCTCACCCCCCTCCCCCAAAATGAAATATGAAGTAAAGAAACTAAAAGAAAAGAAAAGAAATGAAATGAAATGAAAATGGTGTTCATCAAATAACGTTACCGTCGATTGCAACTGAAACGTGGTACTACTCTATTTTCAATACCCCATAACCTCTTCTGACTTCTATTTACTTTTACTGTTTTTTTTTTCTTTTTTCGTTTTACCTATTATTGTTTCAATTTTACTATATTATCCATTTTTAAATAATAATTAAATAGAGTAACATTACCTTAAAAACAATTAACTTATTCATTTGTTCTACTGGGACATTTTATTTTATTTATTTATACATTATAAATTTTAGACGGTAGACCTCTTTTATAATGTTCTAAAATTTAATTTAGTCATATTCTTTTGTTATGTGACCAGATCGTGAATCGAAAAAAAAAACTTTTTTAATATATGGCATAGACTGACCCCTAAAAGTTTCCGCCCCCTTGAACAAAATTTTTGGGTCCGTCACCGCGTCCCAAATCTTTTTTTTTAAATATGGTTGTTGTAAAAATGGTTTTGTAATATTATATAATATACTCGTTATATATGATTTCTAAAGAAGAACATTTAGTGTTTAACCACCATTTATGACTCGTCCTAGCTAATTAAAACCTGATATAACCCATTGTATAACGTACGCGCATATGTGACCGGACAACTTTACCACCTATAGTCCAAATAATATGGCGCTGCTTTCAATCATATAAGTGAAATAAGGTTAGTTTATGCTATGGTTAATAATAATAATAATAATAATTTTAGTATTAATTTAGGCATTTACTTGAAATTGTTCTAATATTTTTGACCCGTTATCTAACCGAACAATATACTTTGTAACTCTACTTATACAAAGATAACTAGCTTTTACCTGCCATGTCTTTATTCTTACTCCATTCTCTGTGTCATGGATCATTGTATCACGAACTGTAATATTCGAAACACATGCTTTCGTGTTATGTTTACCAAGGCTCCCGATGCTTATTCCATGACCTGGTCCACAGTCCACATTGTGTATGTTAATCCCCGAACACCCCGTTTGTATAGAAACACAATCATCTCCTGCATGGTGAATTAATTAATTAAAACCTAGTCACATCTTGTTATTTATAGCATATAAGTTTTTGGATTGTAGTTAATATATACCACAAGCAAGTCTGGTGCTATTGATGGTTACATTTTGAGAGTTTTGCAAGTGAATTCCATCTGTGTTTGGACTATCACCTGGTGACGAAATAGTGACATCGAAAACCTGAACCGATTGACAGTTATCGAACTTGAGGTGTGTTTGTTGACTGTTTTGTATCGTTATGCCAGTTACTGTCACACCAGAACTCCCGTAAAACCTGACCGCCTGTGTACATATATATTATTTAGGTAACAACTTAAATTTTAACAAAAAAAAGTTAATAACATATGGCTTATTAACAAACATTTATAGAATACATTGCATTGAAGTGTGCAACATTATTAAGGATGATATGTGCTAGACTGCTAGTTGCCTAAAATTCTTATTCGTTTATTCTTCATATTAATAAAATTTTGTTTGGCAGTTCTTACTGTTGGTTTAGTGCCGGAGGACTTGCTCCACCATCCTGCACCTTGCCCGTCGATAACACCAGTTCCACATATCGTTATCCCGTTAAGCTTTGTAAACTTGAGCCATTGAAGGAGTCCAGACTTCCAGCTTCCAGATCTTTTTGGAGCTATAATCTTGCCATCTAACTGTGAAAACAACAAGCTAGTTTAATTAGCAAACTTTCATGAACATTGTTGTGTAATGGTTTGGTAAGATTAGATCGATCGTGGTATGGAGTAACTTCACCTGAAAAATAATGTTTGATTCGCAATTGCGTCCTGAGAATGATATGGGTTTGATTAAAAACACTGAACCATTTGGCACAATCATAGTTGATGCTTCCAGTTTACAAGCAGCTAGCCATGCTGCTTCAAATGCCTGCATCATCAAAACATGTCATTAATTAGGATCAGAGTCAGCCCAACCTTTTTAGAGGCCCAAAAGGAACTCTTAAACTGAGCCCTTTCATAATTAACTTTAATTTGTATGTATGATATAACTGAAATTGTTGACTAGAAGCTTTAATTATAGAATAGGTAAAAGGTCAAAATGTATAACTCTCCCATCACACAATAAAGTTACTAATATCATCAGGGGCGGACCTACAGCCTAATCAAGTTGGACGGCTGCCCACCTTAAAAGATTTTTTTTATGCCCCATGAAATTTTGACATCGCCCTTCATGAAATTGCTAATAAAAGAATAGTTGAAGCAAATTATAACGGTAAATAAAAGAAAATCAATGAAGGTGGAGTTACCGGAAAAGTTTTCATATAAGAAGCATGTTGCAGCTTTATGTTTTGAGAAGATGACATTTTGGGCTTTTTGTAGTTTATGATTTAAGTGAGGGATAATATTGTAATTTAACACATTCATTTTAAAACGTTTTTCTAACCAATGCTTGAATTTTAATTTGCCTATAAAGTAACAAAACATTACTTTTTTTTCATTTTTTATCTTCCATTTCTTACATATTTTTTATCTCCTTTTTCTTAACGTAACCAATTTAATCATTTAAAAGTTGGTTTTTTTTTTCTAGTTAATGTAATATTTAATAACAATAAAATGATTTATTATTTTACCCAACTTGTCACTCTCTACTTATTTAGATTTTGTTAAGTTATAGTTTAGCTTAAGATGTGTGTTCACTTATATATGTATATATTCTTTATCTTGTAAATATTTCTTTTTAAAATTGTGCTTCATAGCAAAACGCAAACTATGAATTTCTCTTTTTTGAATGACTAAACTTACATACCTCCTATCTACCTCCTTTATCCTAATCATCGTGGTTTCTTCTCCCATATCAAAGATGTTACCACTTACCAATATCGCTAAATGAGAAACTTTGTAATGGCTAGATTTTAAATAATTAGAAAACTGTAGAAAACTTGTACAGATTTTTTATTTCTTATGAATTTAGAGTGGCGATTGACCTTTTGTATAACGTATTTTAAATTTAATTAAGTTTTATTTTTTAATTATATGACCCGACCCGAATCAGACCTTCATGTTAGCTTGGTCGATTAGGTTTTCTCACCATTTTCAAATGACCTCCAATCATTCAGAAAGAAGGGTAAATACAGTGGAAAAAACAAAAACCACAATTATATATATTTTTTAAACATTCATGTGAGAAAAAAAAGAATAAAAATATATCTCTAAGGGGTTCGAACTTTAGAATATGTAATGTAACAACTTAACAAATGCTTAACCAGTACGGCACAATTTGGTTTTCATTTACAAATCAAATCCAATGTTGATAATAGATTTTAGTAAGTATAAAATTTTCAAATGGGGGCCGAAAAACTTGGGGGCCCTAGTCTCAAGTCTTACCTTGTACTGCTGTTGGGCTGGCCCTGATTAGGATACAATATTTTTCTTTTAAATAACATCAAGTTTGTACTATTTTATTCCATTAAAACACAATAATTGTGAAAAAAATATTTTTCTTATATTTTTTCACGAAAAAACAATCAATATATAATTATGTCATATATAAAAGTATTGAAGTATATAAAAAAAAAACGCAATAATCCAACTTTGCTATATATTGTACCTAAGCTTTTCTCGAATACATTTAATTGTGAAAAAAAATATTTAAAATAATGTCTCATTAATATTCACATTTATCGTGCAAAAAAAAAAAAAGGAAAGTAAACACTTCATTAATTTTTTGACAAATATAAGAGGTAACGAGTCATCGTTTCAATTTTTTTAAAAAGTACATACATTACGTGTAGGTACTTTAATATAGCAAAACTAAGTTGAGAGATTTTTCGTGTTTCATTTAGAAGCGTCCAAACTTTTGTATGCCAAATCTCCTTTCGTTGTGCAAAACACAACGAGCCTTGACATACCGGATACATTATATTCAACCGTTACCTACCTTTGTGTCGTCAGTTGTTCCATCGCCTTTAGCACCAAAAGCTAAAACATTGAAGATCGTAGAGGTGTTCCCGTACGGTAATGAACTTGGGATAGTCTCTCCGTATCTCGGGTAAAACGTCTCTTTCAACAGCCTCAAGCCATGACCATGTCGCGTTTCGACTCCTTGATGTTGCAAAAACAACACAAGCACACATGTCAATAGCCCAAACATGCAAATCTTCATATTTTTGTTAATGTCGTAGTACTTCGGATTCTGTTGGTGGGTTGCCTCAAATCCGGTTGATTGGAGGGATTTTATAGGCGTAAATACGTACCGATAACTATAGTAACTATTATAATTATTATCTTATTAAATTTTGACTTATCATCACTTTTTTATGTTATTTTCTAAACTTACAGATAACTATATTAACTATTAAGTGCGATTTGAAATTTGAACGACTGTACGTTTTCTAAATTTGTAAATGCTTCAAGATGATTTATATTTGAATTTTATCTTTCTGTATGTTGAGATTATTGTAATTGAATTTATTCATATATTCTTTATCTTGAGATCATCTGTAATCGAATTTATTTTTAAATCCTTCTCTTGATTTAACCTTATCAGTTATAGCAAATTATGAACTTTTCATGATAAGCATAACCAATATATAACTCTGCACATTATCTTTTAATCATCATATGTTAATACTAGCGGATTACCGGTCCCGGGGTTGAAAAATCTAATATGACTTAATAAAAATGATAAAAGTAGAAAACATACCAATCGTAACTGAGTCATACGGATAATTAAGTCCCATTTGCGTTCACTGACCTAAACCTTGAAACAAATGTGGCGATTCATAGCTCACTTAAGCAGTAGCTTCGGCTTTCTTTTCATACCCCTGTATTATATATGACATTACTCGTTTTTCAAAAGAAAAAAAAGTCTAAGCCGAAATGTACAGAAAGGAGTAAACTCTTTAATTTTTTAAAAGAAAAAAAAGCTTAAGTCGAAACGTAGATCAACTCGGGTTTAACCGACACCTATACAAAATATTTGCACGAAAAAAAATAATTTTTTTCTAAGGTACGAAAAAAAAAGTTTAAGTCGAAACGTAGAAAAACTCGTATTTATATCGATACATATATAAAAATTCGCACGTAAAATAATAGTTTTTTCAAGTAAAGGGGCTAAAAACGACAAATGGCAAAGTTAGGGGGTTAGATTAAGTATAAAATAGTTTTTTCAAGTAAAGGGGCTACAAATAAAATATGTCAAAGCTGAGGGGCTGAAATTGACAGTTGTAAAGTTGGAGGGTTGGTGAAGAAACATGCCACCGACATTACATATTAATATATATAAAATTTGTGTGAGAATATTATTATTATTATTATTATTATTATTATTATTATTATTATTATTGTTATTATTATTATTAATATTCAGAAAGTTGAAAGATCACTGATGAGTCCTAAAATTAGCAGGTTTTATATACATGTTTTCACCTGATTATCACCTAAAATCAGGCTTTTGTTCTGGTATTGTCACGTTTTGTTTCCTTTTGATGATAATTGCAGGTATTGAAGGTGAAAAGTGAAAATAAGTGAAAACCGGCTTAAAAGACAAGGATTTGAAGACTTTTTGCAAAGTTCCAGATGAAGCACGGCCGCGCTCTGGGCAGGCACGGCCGTGCCAACTGTTCCAGGTCAACCAGTCAACATTTCCAAGTCAAAAGGAGTCAATTCTGAAGATTTCAGATGTGCAAGGGCGTGCTCCATGCACGTGCACGGGCGTGCTTTATGGCAGCGTGTTCTCCAAGGCTCAACCCGACCAAGACTGACAGACGGTTACAAAAAGCTGAGGAAGCACGAGCGTGCAAGACAACAGTGCATGGGCATGCCAACCCTGGTACACGACAATTCTGCATGCAAGGACTCTGCAACAGTACCCGTTGTCTAGCATGGGCGTGCCAGAACGATGGCAGGGGCGTGCTTGAGCTGTTTTGCCTATAAATAGAGCCCTCCACTCCTCATTTTGTACATCCCATTTCACCCGAGTTTTACTCACACTTTAGCCACCTTTAGGGTCTTGCAAGTGACCTTTGGAGTCTGGGATCACTCCATAAACACTTGGTGAGAGAGAGTTGAGTGAGAGATCACTAAAACTCATCCAAAACACCTTCTTTAATCCACCTACACTTACCACTATGTGTTGTTCATACACCCAAGATAGTGTGATAGTTGTACAGCCAATGTTTGGCTAGATCAATCAAGTGTTGCTAGGGTGAAGACTTATTTTGGTATGGATTATATAGTTTATGTTTGTTAAGTGGTGTTGTGTTCTTGTTTAATTCTTTTCACTTAAACTTTGTTTGATGAATTAACTAACTAATTAACTAGTCTATGGTCTTGTGGGTGTCTTGGTAGGAAGTGGGAGGACTCATGACTGTACCCATGGTGTGTAACAACCCATGCACTTTTGAGCTAACCTAATCCCACGAGTAGTGATTGGTCCATTTGTGGGTAGAAATACACACACTTAGTGACTTTATCATCTACTACCAAGATCTCACTTAGGGTCGGTACGGTCTTTATACTCGGTCCTAGTGATAAACCAAGGCTTAATCTTGCGATTTAGCTACATGGTCTATGTGATAGCTTTGGCGCAGGTTAAGTGTTGGTGAACCCGTGTTAAAAGAAAACGGTCTTTATTTTCTTTTATCATTATACTGTGTTAGGATCTGAGAGTTTGATTTGTTAAGATTTGTTAAGTAAGATGAATATGAATGAATACTAATAATGGAAAGTGCAGCGGAATTATAACTATGCAATTTTAACAAAGAGAACAATTGTTTTCAAACGAGTACATTTCATTCGTCATCACAGATTGAAATTAAGTACAAGTTATTACAAGTTCTCCCCCTCAGCCTGATCACTCAATAGCTTTGTTTGTGCAGAGAATGTGTAAGTGATAAATAGAACATGACAGGAACTGTACTATTTATAGACAAACTAAACCACTGATGACCTAGGACTGACGTCACCTAAGACAGTGACAGCTAAGTACCTTAACAACATAAAACATCTTCTATACTAAACTACTGTTACATTGAGTAAACCACTGATAGCTAAACAACTGATAAGGAACATCTGATAATCTTCAATCATCTGCTGGAGCCTAAGTGCTGTTGGCTCCAGCAGACCTTTGGTCTTGATCAGCACTTTGTCTTTATTCCTTTGGTAGCACTTTGTTCATCAGTAGTTGTCTTCAAATAAGCAGCACTTTGATCAGCAGTACTTTAGTCATCAGCAGTTTGTGTCATCAGTATTTTGGGAGGAGAACTGTTTTATTGTTGATCAGCACTTAGAGTATTTTGGCTTTCAATCATCTGTTCTTTTCCAGGTCAGCAGACTCAACATACTGCCACACAATTAATGATGGATCATTCACTCTTTAAAAAGTTAATTAATTTAAGTAAAAGATGAGCGTGTGCCGGTTGGTCCATGACTCTTGTATGATATCAAATGGTTTCTTGTTCGGTCATGCTCCGGTCACCGACAAGTTTTCCGTAAAAGTTTTAAGTGTCTAGATGTCATTATCGGAGTATTGGGAGGTGGATCATTCAGGGTTGGGTATACACAATCTTGAGTCATCTATTTGTCAGTATTGAGAGGTAAGCTTACCGGTTCGGGAGACCCTCACATAAACACAAGAACACAGCTAGTCTTGCGATAACAGTCACCTCTGGAGAATGCTGTAGCAACTCCACGTTAAGCATAAGTGCGCATTAGTTCACACCACTTTAATAAACTAATTACTATTAATCCATCCCAAGGTAAAGTCGGATCCCCAAGCAGCACTTCGTGTCGGTAGTGATTTTTATTCTAATCACACTCATTTTCTTTCTTTTATTTTATCTTTGTTTTTATTAAGAGCAACTTGAAACTGAGTAGGGGAAGTCGTATCTTAGGGTTCGATACTCGGTACTTGCTATTACCTATACTACACTCGATAGGTCCGCTTGCCTATCGTGTGGGTTTAGACTAGTTAGCAGATATCGTTTTATTTTTATAAATTTAAAACTTCGATAAGTGTTTTAATTTGAAGGTCACCTTTAATTACCCTTTTTCATCAAGTCTTCACATTTCTTTCGGGAAAGTGTTGGCTTTAAAAAGGAAGTATAAAAAAGACCTAATCCACACGACATCAAAATTTCTGGCGCCGTTTCCAGGGATACGTCATATTCCAGAGAAAAGTTTTAAGTTGCTTGTTACTAATTACTTTGCCAGTTTGCTTTTGTTAGTTTTTCAGATGGATCGCATGGATGAAGATCGGTTCGTGGCAGAGAAACTTTTTCGATTATGAGGGGTTTTATGTTAAGCAGTTCTGTGAATATTGTGGTGGACCTTCGTTCTACCATAACTGTGAAGACTATCTGTCCTGGTACCTTCCAGAGTACTTTAGCCATTATTCACCCCCGCTTGAACCACCACCCTACAACCATTCACCATTTCCTCACAACCCTACTGAAGAAATTTACCATGTCAATGGTTGTCGAATAAGCTCTCAGCTACCCTCACCACCTAGATCTCCTCCACCACTATTTGACCCTATTCCACCATCACCAGATGTACTTGACAGACTGTATCACTTGGGTGATTCACCACCATACATCTTGCCCCAACCTTACCAATTTCCACCACCTTTACCAGCACCTGTCCCTAGCCCATCACCTTACATGCCATCTCCATTAGCCCACTTATTTTCCTCGCCACCACCAAGTCAATTTGAACCTGAACCTGAATCCATACCCAAACCAGACCCTCCACTGATTGACTTGAAGAGTTCGCGGAAAACCTTGAGGTTGTCAAAAACTACCTCAGGTATGTTTATGCTATGGAAGATGCTGCTGACGAAGAAGAGATAACGGCTCAGATCAAAGAAGAAGTTTGTGATTTACCCTTGGAAACGAGAGAGGAAGCAATTGAAGCTGCTCTTGTTCCCACCATGGAGGAAAGACTTCACACGTTCCACTCCTTGATAACAGAAGTTCATCTCAACATCCCCTATGCCGATTACCAGCTCAGACTACCCGCTCACTTTAAATTTCTGAAAGATATCCTCTCTCAAAAGGATACTCTTGAAGAAGGTGTCATCATGCCCATCAACAAAGTCTGCTCAGCCATTATCCAAGGAAGAACACCTCCTGACAAAGTTACCATCCCTTGCACCGTGGGGGAAATATCTACACCAAAGTTGTCGCCGACTTGCAGATCGACGTCAATATTCTGCCCACTTCAATATTCCAACAGTTTCAGCAGCAGACTCTGAGACCCACAAAAATGGAGCTTTGCCTCACCAACCGTTTGGTACGGTACCCTCGAGGAGTTGCAGAAGACGTGTTGATTGGCCTCAGTGATACTATTTTTCCGATAGACTTCGTGGTGATTGATACACCAGGGAGGAGAGCCCTATCATTCTGGGCCGAACTTTCCTCAACACCGCGTTGGCTCTATTGGATGCTTAGGAAGGAAGACTCAGAGTGATGATCAATGGCGAAAAACTGGGTTTTGACTTACAAAAAGTTATGCGGTGTCCAAGCATCCAGGATGATCTGTCCGCCCCTATCACCGACTTCGATTATCTCGCAGGATACTATCTCTGTGATGTTATGGGGAAGGGGGATGATTTTGATGATTGTGCTTCCTCGACAGATGAGAATAATCCCATGGTCCTTGAAAGTTATCGTATTGAGCAAGTTTTTCCTGAAGAAGAACTCGAAGAAACGCAACTCCCAGAAAGAAGTCCTGAAGAAAAATCCAAGCCCTCAATTGAAGAAACACCATCCTTGGAACTCAAAGAATTACCATCCCACCTGGAGTATGCTTTTCTTGAAGAAGACTGCAAGCTTCTCGTTATCATAGCAGCATATTTGTCAAAGGAAGAGAAAGAAAAGTTGATGGAAGTTTTGAAGCAGCACAAGAAAGCAATCTACTGGAAGCTGATGGATATCAAAGGTATTAGGCCTTCAATTTTCAAACACAAGATCCTCATGGAAGATGAATACCGTCCTTGTGTGCAAAGGCAGCGAAGAGTTAACCCCAAGATGCAGGAAGTTGTGAAAGAAGAAGTAATTAAGTTGCTAGACGCCGACTTGATCTATCCCATTTCTGACTCGCCCTGGGTGAGCCCTGTTCAAGTGGTCCCAAAGAAGGGTGGTATGACAGTCGTGACCAATGCTCAAAATGAACTTATTCCCACAAGAAAGGTCACAGGTTGGCGGGTTTGTATTGATTATCAGAAGTTCAATGATGCTACAAGGAAGGATCATTTTTCCCTACCATTCATTGATCAGATGTTGGAGATATTGGCCGGGCACCAGTACTATTGTTTTCTCGATGGTTTCTCTGGTTACCTTCAGATCCCAATTGACCCCGAGGACCGAGAAAACCACTTTCACTTGTCCATGTGGCACGTTCGCCTACAGGAGGATGCCATTTGGGCTTTGCAACGCCCCCGCCACTTTCCAACGCTGCATGGTAGCCATATTTCAATACATGATCGAAGACTTTATGTAAGTTTTTATGGATGACTTCCCGGGTTTTGGAAGTTCGTTCGATCATTGTCTGGGCAATATAAAGAAAATGTTGGCACGATGTGAAGAGGTGAATTTGGCGCTTAAATGGGAAAAGTGCCACTTTATGGTAAAAGAAGGAATTGTGCTAGGGCATAAAATTTCAGATAAAGGGATCGAGGTTGACAAGGCCAAAGTAGAAGCAATTTCGTTGCTTCCTCCTCCTACTACGGTTACGGGAATTCGCAGTTTTCTCGGTCATGCCGGTTTCTATAGAAGATTCATCAAGGATTTCTCAAAGATAGCTCGTCCACTCACTTAGCTTCTTGAAAAAGATCGCGAGTTCGTGTTTTCTGAAGAATGTCTTGAGGCGTTCAATTGCCTGAAAAGAAAGTTGGCTGAAGCACGGTTGTCATTTCTCCAGATTGGGACCTACCATTTGAACTAATGTGTGATGCAAGCAATATGGCGGTAGGAGCAGTTTTGGGGGAAAGAAAAGACAAGTGTTTTCACCCGATCTACTATGCAAACAAAACCCTCAATGATGCCCAAGAAAACTACACGACGACTGAAAAAGAACTCCTTGCTGTGGTATTCGCATTTGACAAGTTTCGCTCGTATCTGATCATGTCAAAGACCATCGTCTACACTGATCATGCCACTTTGCGCCATCTCTTCAACAAGCAAGACACGAAGCTGAGGCTTATACGATGGATTCTGTTGGTGCAGGAGTTTGAAATAGAAATAAAAGATAAGAAGGGGGCCGAAAATGTTGCAGCCGATCATTTGTCTCGTCTCAAAGAAATACCACCCGACAAAAAGGGAGACGAAATCCATGACGACTTCCCTCAAGAGCAGATCCTCCGAATCGAAGACCCGTACTCAAATCCCTGGTACGTTGATTATGCAAACTATTTGGCCAGTGGGATGCTCGTTATAGGATAGTCACATTATGAAAGGAAGAAATTCTTTTCGGAATTGAACTATTATCTGTGGGAGGATCCCTACCTCTTCCGTATATGCCCCGATTGTGTTATTCGCCGGCGCGTTCACGAGAAGGAAGCCCAAGAGATTCTACGACAATGCCATGATGGTCCTACATTGGCCCACAATCTTCAAAGACGCTGCCACTTTCGTCCAGGGATGTGACGCATGTCAGAGAGCCGCAAATATTAATGCCCGCGATGAAATGCCACAAATCGGGTTTGTTGTCTTTGAGATCTTCGATGTTTGGGGCATAGACTTTGTGGGACCATTCCCACCATTGAGGGGGAATCTTTACATTCTTGTTGCAGTTGACTATGTTTCTAAATGGGTCGAGGCACAAGCACTGCCGACGAATGATGCCAGGGTTGTTGTTAAGTTTCTGAAAGCTCTCTTTGCTCGGTTTGGAATACCTAAAGCTCTCGTCAGTTATCGAGGAACCCACTTTTGCAACAAGCAGTTGGTGAAAGCACTACAGAGATATGGTTATCAGCAGAGGTTCTCCACTCCTTATCATCCCCAAGCCAATGGGGATTGATAGAAAAGATTGGGCCGATCGACTCGACGATGTACTTTGGGCACTACGTACAGCATACAAGACCCCGATTGGTACCACTCCGTACAGACTTGTGTACTTGAAGGCGTGTCATTTACCATTAGAAGTAGAGCATAGAGCTTACTGGGCATTAAAAGCAGCAAATTATGATCCTGAAGATGTCAAGCAACACCGACTTTTTCAGCTTCATAAAATTGAAGAACTGCGCCGGCAAGCTTATGATAATTCATTCATCTACAAAGAAAAGACCAAGAAGTTCCATGACAGAGACTCAGGAGAAGAGAACCGTTTCAAGAAGGTCAGAAAGTTTTACTCTACAGTTCAAGACTCAAGTTGTTTCCTGGAAAACTGAAGTCAAGATGGACTGGGCCATACATTGTGAAGAAGATCTATCCTTATGGGGCAGTAGATTTGGAGACAGAGACGTGAGTCCTTTTCAAATTCAATGGTCAACGGCTTAAACCATACTTCGAGTTCTTAGTCGACGAGGAGGTAGATGAGATGTCAGCTCACACCTGATCAGACCGCCTTTCGTCCAGCCAAAGACTTAAACGTGGCGCTACCTGGGAGTCAGCCCGGATCAGTAGATTAGAAAAATAAGTTGAGCGGTTGGTGCATACGGTAAGAACGCAATCGATGGCCCTCAGGTCTAATCGTTCCACTTTTATTTTCTCACCGCCAGGTATGCCTTCTCAGCATTAGGATCTAGTAGATTATTAGTAATAGTAGTAGTAGTTTTTATTTTTCGTAGTTTGTAGATAGCTATATATATCCATGCCAGGTGTTCTCTCTCACGGCTCAATTTCAGACCACACCCGAACAACCTTGAGCTTATTAGGGGAAGACGTAACTATGTCCCGCTTAATTCTTAGCATATACTTTTTACAAAATCTTAATTTTAAAAATATGCTAAAGAATTAAGTGTGAGGTGATAAAATTTTATAACTTTTACCACATCTTGAGCCAGGCAAACAACAACCTTTTAAGGCAAAAGTTTTTAAAATGTTTTCAGAGTAAATAAAAATCTTTTTCAAACCCTTTGAGTCCACCCCAAAGGCCAGAACAAGAGATTTTTGGAGGTGTTGGCATCGCCGAAAGAACCAACTCAAAGTGTCTTTTACTTCATATTCGATATCTTGAGCCTTCTCGAGCACACCCACTTGCAGATATTCACTTATGCTCGTTCATTTCACTGAGAGAGATATTCACCCTTGGCATGATACAACTAGAACTTGTGCAACTCATGCGTTTCGAGACCGCACTCGAGGTGAGGAATTGTGAAAGTGATCAAGGCACCTACGACACGCCTCTTCCATTTTACATGAGCCTTCCATAAACTTATCCCTCTCCTAGTAAACCCATTTGAGCCTTAGCCTTTTCATTTCCTTCATCATACTTAGCCCCTGTCGTGATTTTGGCAAAGAATACGTGCTGTTGGCTGCTGGGACACTCTTGGGCAGTTTCGAGACACAAAAGAAGATAGACCAGACATCACGGTGTTCACCAAGAAAAGTTTTGGCAATTTAAGAAAAACAGCCATCTAGAGTTAACCTACCAAAGAATAAGCTTCACAGAAGCAATGCTTGTTAAAAAAAAGTTCAAAGAATAAGTCAAAAAGCTCGACAAAGAGCGGGCAAAAAGAATCAGTTCTTGTTGAAGATTTATTTCTAGGACATTCCTAGTGGAGGAGATTAGGTGCGAAGACCGAAAAATTCGCAGAGTCGGGACGTCAGCGCAGTAAGTCTCCAAGGAGGATAGTTTCATTAAGCCCACCATTTAGAGTTTGACATACACCCATCATGTCACAGCCGTGAGCCGTTGCCCGAGCCAGACACGACAGTAGACTCCCTTCCTACCCATTTACCATTACATCACTTTCACCCCTGAAAAGACCTTGTGATTTACAGTTCCCCACCATTTTATAGCGTGGAGATTCGATTTGTGTACAAGCCTATGTGAAACACCCTAAACCTTTTTAACTGAAAATACGCAGCGGAATAACGAACCAGAATAAAAAATTCTTGCTTGATAAAAACATTCTCGTATGTTTTGAACCAATATCTACAAAATACTATAGGTGTTTCATACTTCCATCTTTTAATGTTTCTTATTACATCAATTACAACTCATCTTTATTAGTTTACGTGACCGTGACCGCGACCCCGTACAATCCGCGTCCTCACTCGACCTCTAACCATTTCTTGCTTTGTGAGCTAGACTAGACAACCTGCAACCACCACATAACCATTTTGTTCGTTCATTAAGTGACTTCATGCAAATATTCACAATATGGAAATAATATCAATAATACTCAATGATCATGTCAAAACGCCTTTTTGCAAGTTTGGATCCGATCTCCGGATCTTATCCTTCAATTTCCATGCATTCATACTTACATACCTGCATCTTTATTAACATCCTCATAACGAAAGGTTAATAACACTACAATACACAAGCACGTACAAATCCCATGTACAAGCTATGTAGTTAATGCGGAAAAATATCGGATATCGGTCGAGGACCGATATTTGATATATCGGTTTTAACGGTGAGATATCGGTAAATTCAAAACATATATATTATATATTTTACAAATTTATTATATATTTATAGTTAAGTTTATATTTTTATATATAATTTTACAAGTTTAGGAACCATTTGTAAACTAGTGAAAGATGGAGGGGCTTAAATGTCAAAATACCTAAACTTAATAAAACCTAATCCTCACCTATAAGTTCATTACGCAGCCACTTTTCCCCCAATTTTATCTTGTTCTTCATCAGACAACAACAGAACAAAAACCCTAGCTCCAATTTCGTTTCATCTAACGATTGATTCTTAAATGGGGTTTGATTTCTCCAGTGGAGGCTGTTGCAGATCCGAGTATGGTTCGATTAGAGGTAATAACTCATTCTACTTGATTGATTTGGTCAGATTTTGACCTAACTTTGACTAATTAAGGCCAAACCTATATAATCGGTGAGATGACCGATATAAAAAGACTCAAATATCGTGATATATCGGTAGATATCGCCGATATTACCAGGACCGATATTTCCAGTCGATATTTGTACTGACATTCTTGCCAACCACCGATATCCGAGATCTCACCGAGATCTCGGCCGTATTAACTACATAGTGTACAAGTTATCTTGACCCGTCATACTATACTTTCTTCATGTATTCTCTAGGACAAACGTGACGTTTCCGAACCTATACTCAATCTACACATAACGACCAACCTTTACATACAAAACACTTTCACACATATCCGGGCATAAGCACCTATGCACACATTCTATTACATAATCATCCAACGCGTGATAACTCCACTTACCAAACGGTTTACCATTTGTGTGACCTTGCATAACTATACAATTCAATCTAAATAGCTACACCCATGATTAAATGTATCCATCTTATATATTATAAATACCCTGACTTCATTTTATCTTTGTTGCCCATTCATCCCAACTACTTTTATTGTTGTATGGTGAACTATACCCATTCACCAACAACGTCAATTCGCTTACCTTATTATGAATTAACATTTCATACTTGTTCCAATTTTATATTTGTACATAAACATACAATTACTAAACCAAGAGTTTGCATCATAGGTCACTTACCTTTGCACGTAGGAGTTTTGTCACCTTATACGCATTTGACTTATAGTCCCAAGCTTTTTACCTAGCTCGAGATCATATCCACTTGACCCGTTGACTTTTAAGCTTCTTGTACCTAACTTACTTTCAAGTCAACATGCCGTGTTAGAATACTAATTTGGAACTTACCTATTCAAACATTAGTATTCATTCTACTTCATTCAAACATGACATCAATACATTCAACAACTAGTTCTATTCAATAAGTTTTTCCATATACTACCCGTTCGACCCGTTAGTGAAAATACTTGCATGAACTAGTTGGTAAGTGTTTTTAGGCACTTTTTGAATGCCACATAATACGCTATTCTTTCCCTACAATCCGTACTCCAAGACTACTACAAGCGTGTACATTATTACACCTTTTCTTATTAAAGATTACATTATAAATGTGCAGCGATTTTCTGCGCAGCTGCTGTTCGAGGTCATTTTTCCCCTTCTAAACGTCGTAATCAGATCTTGACTATCAAATACAAAATGTGCCTCATTCAAAGATCTTTCCAAGAATATAAAGAACACCTCCTAACGATTTTTCTATGATTTTATATGAATATTTTAAGATCAGGTCAGAAACATAATTTTGACCAAACAGCTTTGCTGTCAAAACTGAAATGTTAACTTTAGATGCTGTTTTTGACCCACTACAACTCAGAATCACTTTTTATGACTAAATATAAAATATAATATGTACAACAAGATTTTCAACGATATAAGGCTCGTCTTCTAACTTCTAATAACGAATGAGATATGCCCTTTACAAGATGACTAATTTCACAATATTTTGTACCAAATCAACTACCACCACCAAAATTCATCACAAACATCATATTCACATATTATAGGACACATACAACCATAAGATCACTTATGTGCATACATACATACCTACATACAATCCATTCTAATTCACACATGGTTTCCATCAAAACACATACTTATGTTAATTTACTAACAATCATCATATTCCATTCATATTCATCAATTACTTGCATGCAAGTTCATCTAGACATTTCATCAAACACTTGATGTGCATACAACTTTTAACCACCTATTTTCTTAGTTAATACATGTATGGAATCCTCCATATCATCATATATATTCTCAACATTCATTATAGCATTTAGCATATTACATAATTCATTCAATCATGCAATTTCATCATCAAATCACTATTTTCATATGGTTTTCACTAAATGGCCATAAACCCATGTTTTACACTTAATCATCTTTCACATAACATGACAACCACCTAATGGGTTTTGAGCCATACACGAATTTAGGGGTTAGGGTTCTTACCAAAGCTTATTCCTTGAAGATTAACCCTCTACAACACACCCTTCATCTATTACTTCAACCTCTTGCATCAATTTTCTTTAATTTTAGGGATTTAGGGTTAGTTTAAGGCTCAAGAAACCCCTTCGGGGCTGGTCACGATTTGCACCCAAATGGGTGTTTTTGCCATTTTAATTTGACCCAAAGTTACTCCTTTAGTCCCTCAACTTTACCCCAATATTTTTTTATTATCAAAACCTTAACTATGCAAGTTTCTTTCTAGTGTTATTTCCCCATTATAAAGATAATAACTTTCACTAGGTAAATTTTCATATTAGAGCATAACCCACATTCTTATCATCACGTTTTTATTATCCATAAAAGGCTCATTCTACTATTTAATTCTTTTTTGTCATTTCTTATTCACGCCTAATAGCGTAATTAAGCGAAATGGATTTTCGGGATGTTACACTATGGTCTGTGCGTGCCTTGGGATGAATCTGAGCGATCACCCCCAAATAACACCTGAGTGAAATAATAAGGAAAATATGAAGTAAAGCACTAGAGGGACGTTTGATTAGGCGAGCCAAGGCTTTCTAAAACATCTACCAGGGATGTGTTGAGTAAGTGGGACTCATAGGAGGTGGGTTGGCGTGACTTGTCACAACACACTCGCTTATTTTTAATCTACTTTCGTTGCCTAAGTTTGGTTTCCTTGGGGGCAAGCAAACGTCTAAGTGTGAGGTGATATGATGAGTCCCAAACTTAGCAGGTTTTATATACATGTTTTCACCTAATTATCACCTAAAATCAGGCTTTTATCCTGGTATTGTCACGGTTTTTTTCCTTTTGATGATAATTGCAGGTATTGAAGGTGAAAAGTGAAAAGAAGTGAAACGGACTTAAAAGACAACGATTTGAAGACTTTTTGCAAAGTTCCAGATGAAGCACGGCCGCGCTCTGGGCAGGCACGGCCGTGCCAACTGTTTCCACGTCAACCAGTCAACATTTCCAAGTCAAAAGGAGTCGATTCTGAAGATTTCAGATGTGCACGGGCGTGCTTTATGGTAGTGTGTTCTCCAAGGCTCAACCCGACCAAGACTGACAGACGTTACAAAAAGCTGAGGAAGCACGGGCGTCCCAGATAACAGTGCACGGGCGTGCCAACCCTGGTACACGACAATTCTGCATGCAAGGACTCTACAACAGTACCCCGTTGTCTAGCATTGGCGTGCCAGAACGATGGCAGGGGCGTGCTTGAGTTGTTTTGCCTATAAATAGAGCCCTCCACTCCTCATTTTGGACATCCCATTTCACCCGAGTTTTACTCACACTTCAGCCACCTTTAGGGTCTTGCAAGTGACCTTTGGAGCCTAGGATCACTCCCTAAACACTTGGTGAGAGAGAGTTGAGGGAGAGATCACTAAAACTCATCCAAAACACCTTCTTTAATCCACCTACACTCACCACTATGTGTTGTTCATACACCCAAGATAGTGTGATAGTTGTACAGCCAATGTTTGGCCAGATCAATCAAGTGTTGCTAGGGTGAAGACTTATTTCGGTATGGATTATATAGTATATGTTTGTTAAGTGGGTGTTATGTTCTTGTTTAATTCTTTTCATTGAATGCCATATCATCATAGTGCAATTCTTTTATATATAGTAATATATAATAGATATGGCCAGTTTTTGGATTGGAAATATTTTTTCATTTGTATTTAATAAAATTATTTAAAAGGTTGTATAGTGAATTAGTGATTGAAAGATTTTATACCCGTTTTATTTTGACACAAGTTTTCTAACCCACTTGAGATAATTAATTAAATTTAGATATACTTCAATAAATAAATCAAAACCATATAAAATCGGTTGGGGATTTCAAATTGACATTTGAATAATCTGATAGTCATGCTAGATAGTTCCAGATACAAAAAAATCGATGATTCTATCGGAGTTTACGGGATAAAAATCAAATTTGAAATTTGAAATAACGAATAAGATTTGTATGGTAATTTTTTACAAGAATAAAAAATATACAATACAACCGCTATAATTTAATACTCGATAAATTAATAACCTCAATAAAATTAATAATTTGTTCGGTCCCAACTTGGGATTAGTACAAAATTGGACTCCAATCGATAAAACAATAAGTTAATAATTTTTTTTTAAATCCCAATGTAAATACATTGGTCATAGTGAAACTATAAATTAATAATTACTAAAATATTCCAAAATTCAAGGATTGTCTAGTAAAAAAATTAATCTATAGTCATTTTTTTTTGTAAACTTCAAATGTATATTGAGTTCATCTTCGAATCTCCCCATTGCACTTAAGAGTTGAGGCACTATATTCTCGTATTGCAACAAAAAGTTGTGAAGGGTTGTTGTCGCTTGCAAATGCTTCTTTCCAAGTGTCCGGTTCCAAAGGTACTAAATCATCATCAATCGGATTTTGAACGGTATCCGCCAAAATTTCTTCAATGCTTTGAGCCTCGTAACATTCATTATTTTCACCTGGATAATCCAACAACTCATTCACATCCATTTTGTGTCGATAATGCATTCCCGTAATCAAGTTCTCAAGCTCACGAATGTCTTCTCTGGAATTTACATCGTTTAAATCATTTGTGCTGGTTGGATTAGCTGAACAAATTTTACAGTGTAAAAAGCAAGTTCTTATGGACTATTTTTTTCTGTTTTATTCAAATAGGTAGAGTGAGCGACATGGAAATTTTGAAGGTCGATGCATTAATTTGAGAGTTGCTTCAACTCTTTAAATTAATAATTTATTAATTTATCGATATAATAATATCTCGCTAACTTAATAAAATATCCCGGTCCCAACATTATTAGTTTATGAGTAAACATCAATTTTATCCCTGTGGTTTGCTGATTTTAACACTCTCAGTCCAATAGTTTATAAATTGCATTTATAGTCAATTAGTTTGCTGATTCGTTTCAGTTTTAGTCCAGACCACTAACACCATTAGTGTAGTTTCGTTAAGTCCATGATAAAGAGACTATAATGCCCTTGATATTTACATTTATTTTTTCTTTTAATAATAGACACACACACACATACACACTCTTCCCCTCTCTCGCCTCCTTCTCTCGAAACCCTACCCCCATCAAGTCATTCTCGAAACCCTACCCCCATCAAGTCATTCACCACCTCTGCCACCACGTTCACCACCACAACCTCCCATCTTCGTCGCTGCATCTCTAGATCTGGCACCACCACCATTCCTCGCCTACTACCTGCAATCTCCACAAAATCGGACCACTTGAACCACCCCATTTACACCCTCATCGAAAACGCGAGCGGCAATAATTACCCACACCCCCACCATCCACCGTCTACCACCACCATTCTACCACACACCCATACATGAAACCCTACCACTCCTCACGGTCAGTGACCTCTGAAACCCCACCCCCACAACAGTCGGCTACCTGGTAATGGTGTGGAGGTCTTCATGCCGCAAAACCTTCAGATCCCAAATCACTTATGAATGCAGATGGGTTATGGTTGTAAACGGTGATGGCAGAGGTGGTGAACGACTTGGTAGGGTTAGGGTTTGAAGAGAAGGAAACGAGAGAGAGGGGGAGTGTGTTAACACCCCGAAAATTTTATGTTTATAATATTCTTGTTTAATCAATTAGTGGTTGGTTCTTAAACCAAATACGAGCCGAGGAAAATAGAGATGTTTTCACCTTGACGGGAATAACCCGGTTAATTTCGTTAGTAAAATGGCCTAGATAAACACATGATGCTAATATGGTTAGTAAGGTAGCCAAAAACAAACTAGTGAAGGACTAAAGCTGCCAAAAACCCAAAGTCAAATTTTGATTAAAAAAATATAGGGGGAGGCCATCTCATAACCAGGAGATCGACCTCTCCACCTAAAACAAACACTTAAATACAACTCCTGAATCAAGGTCAAATCAAGCCCAAATAAAAGGGGTTTTTAGTGCATTTGCTCTAAAACGGGTCACCAAGGCATAACAATCACCTAGGTAAGCTTTAATTGTCATGAATTGGTGATGTTAATCAAAGCATAAGGTGGGTGATAATTAGGGTTGTTCAAAAACGGGAATTTAAGGGCTTATAAAGGTTGCTCCAGTATTAGAGGACCACAATACATGTTAAATTACGTGTATTTGGCAAAATTTATGTGTAATGAATGATTCATAAGAATTCATGTTGTAGAAAATATTGAGTTTCTTGGTAATTTGGTAAGAACCACCTTAAACTAAGAAAAGACTACATATGCTATGCTTATGAATGAACACCTTTGTTGGAATGTTTAATTGTATGCTAGAGGTATTGAAATTGGCATAGGAATGGATCTTGGTGTTCTATATAGCAAATAAATAATAATTGTAAAATCTCGCCCACCAAGTGTATGATAAAATGCCACATCAGTCAACGATCCATGTCAACATCCGTACGCATTTCACTTATTTGTCATTTCATGTGCATAATTAGACATTTTGCACACACTATACCCCCCAGTCTATTAGAGCATGAACTATTTAGGAAACTCAGTAGATTACTCGTTTATACATACAACACCCGGACTATACAAGACAATTGGCGTTGAATAGTCAAGCCATCACATGTCCCTTTCAAGATAGGTGTCAAACTATTATACTAAAATGGCAAAGGACAACCAACTTACCTTCTCATGACTAAGATATTTCCTATGAATAGCTTACACCAATCGAATAAAAGGAAACAAGGAAGAACAATCACCATCATCATGCAAGATACAAATTTTTGTCTCAAGGTCTATTCTCCATCACCTCTTCTTTCCCATCCTTTTCGGCCGATAATGAAACCACCCAACACCCACACAATTTGTTTGATATGTAGGACAAATCTTTATGCTATGTCAAGTCGCTATCTACCTTTTCATTTCCCTAATTCGGCTAGTCCACCTACATATACACTTAACCATTTTTTTTTATCAATTTCCTATTTGGTGTATGTGCCTATACTCGATCGGCCAAGCAAGAAAAGACAAGGACTTGTATGATTTGGTTGTCAACTTACATCAAACTAGATAAAAAGCCAAACCATGAACTCATTTCCTAAGCCAAGTCAACTTTTCCTATTTGTTTTGTCCATCTAAATCGACCCACATCCAAGAGCATGCATGACACTTTTGTTTGTACATATCTTACACAAGATCTTACACTAAGATGTGATTAAAGTCCCTAAACACCACACCATCCTAGGCCAAATTGTTTACCTCTTACATTTTTGTCACCATACTAATGGCTTCAATATAAAGAGGCATTGTGATCTGTAACACCCCGACCTGGAGGAGCTGGACGAAATACAGATTATTACCAAAATTGCACAATGGAAGCAACCAACGACTATATTAATTGTTTATACAATTTCTAGTTCCAAAGTAATGTATTACAAGATCTAAAATAAATTAATATTTATTGCAGGGACGAAACGCGGCGGTCGTCGAAGCATCTTCTGTCGTTGTAGTTCGTAAGTCGATCCATACTTCTACCGATGTTCAACTCTAATGTTCTAATCCTCAACACGTTTAGCCTGAATCTTCTATCAAAGTCATCTAACGATCATCACCTCTAGTCGGCTTCACATAAACATAATCTGTATGCTTCATGTATATCCAAATGCAGTACCTGAACACATGCTTAAAAAGACTTTGGGTCAGCGATTATGCTAGTGAGTCCGTGTAATTAGTTAAGTAAACCCAAAACAGTTTGTCATCTCAAAAGTAATTACACAAGTTCACGTAACACAACACATGGTGATGTACAAGCGACACCTCAATCCTAACATGAACCTATCTACTGCCATATAGATTCACCCTGGCAAAATACATGTCAACAACGGTCCTGTAGACCTCAGTGGAGGGTTTTCCAGGCTTCCGAATCCACTGTGTGTGGGCGTTTCCCCAAGTAGTACTACCCACATATTAAGTGACCCAACCCCCGGGTTAATAAATGTCAATGTAATATCCGACAGCTAGTATCTTGTCACATCAAGTAGTTAAAACACACACAAGCATGTATTCACCCCAAAACGTTTATAAAACACAAAAAGGGGAATGGTACACGAAACTCACCTGGAAGGTTGTGCTCAAATATCGTAAGCGGGGTGTCTACTATCTCAATCTGATGTGTCATATGTCGACAATATTGTTAGAGTTAGGTTTTATTTATAAATATTTTACATGTGGGCGAGCTCATGCGCACGGTTAAATATTAACGTTATCCAAACAAATGGTGGTACTCATATTCAATTATAGGGTATACTAATGCTCGCACTTAGTCGTAGCTTGGATGTACCCGGTTATATATTTCCAAGTCTCTTATCTCGACTATTAGTTATAATGTATAAGTATAGCATTTCTAATCTTCTTGTGTCGAGTTCTAAGCGTCTGATGTGTACTAAATATCTTTTAGTCTCAGCGACACTTTAAGTTCCATATATTCATTCAACATTCCTTTTTATCCAACTTGGTCCTTAATCTCAATTGTCTATAGTGGACCTGCGGTTCTAATATCACAAGGGTATTCTCTTCAAGCGTCTTTAAGTTCCAATATCTACACCTGGATGCATTTATATATAAGCTTACACATTATAGCTTAATACATATATTGGTTCTTTGTGTCAGAATCTTACATGTTTTTGGATCCCAAATCACAAGTACCTAGTCCAACCTTCAATACTAATTATCCGTTCCATTAAAGATATATATATATATATATATATATATATATAAGTATTTGTATCTTAGTATATATATGTGTGTCTCTTATATATTTCAAGTCCTAGTCCCCATCGTCTCATGATCACATATCCAGCTCAATATATTCCAAGTTGATATTATCCTATTGTATAATTTAGTCTCTGTACATATGCACTCGTCAAGTCCCCTACAAAGATTAAATATATTTGTATAAATACCATTATAAAGGTTTATAATTCTTGAGTTAATAGTTTGGTTTTACCTCATGTTCGTGGATCGACTTGCATTGACTAATATTGACCGGTTCGACTTCTGTTGACCGGTTTCGACTTCTATTGACAAGTTTGACTAAAGGTTGACCGTTGCCTTTGTGCTCTTCTAGACCCCATCGGAACTCTAGCACCTCCGTTGCTCTATAACAATAACACCATCATCGAACCACCAGTCATGACCTTCGAAATCCTAACCCAAGCGACCACAACCACCTCTATGACCTTGTTAAACCACCACCATCATCATCAATAAATCCCTCCTCGTTATGTTCTAAGTCGTAATCGTGCTCCACAATCGACATCAATCATCATCCTTACTAGCCAGACACGTCGGCCGGTCGGAGACCGGGGCCAGCGCCTTTCTTTCGATCTCTTTCTCCCTGCTCTATTTCGGTCTCTCTCTTCCTCTGTCCTCTGTCACTCTCTCTCTCTCTCTCTCTTCGACTCCCTTCTTTCTCTCTGTGCGTTCTCTTTCCTTCTCTATCTTCCTCTCTTCTTCTAGATTGTGTGTGTGTAATAATGAAACGTGATTCAAAAGTCCTTCTAGAAGAGTTTACTGATTCTCAGAAAAAGGTGGCGAGTCTGCATGCATTTGTTTACTCATTCAAATAAGTTCGTTGCACTTAGTTTGTTATGGTTTCCTTGTTTCCGTATTGTAGCCGTTTGAGCAAGTAGTATAAGTAGTTGCTTATGTTTTCATTTTTATGTACACCTTTGCAATTCACTCAATAAAAGAGAATTAGTAGTTTGACGTATTATTGTTCTTATTGTGCTTTGATTTACCAACACTGTGGTATCAGAGCTAGTCTCTTTCTGAATTTGAGAGTGTGTAAGGTATTATTCATCTTCCATGGATGAACAAGTTAATGCACTTCCAATGGCTCCTACTCCAATTCTTGTTTTCAAGGGAGAGGGGTATGAGTATTGGAGCATTCGAATAAAAACTATTCTGAGGTCAAGAGATTTATGGGAGATGGTGGAAAGTGGTGTGAATGAAGCCGAGACTGATCAAGGGAAACTTAAGGCAAGCAGGAAGAAAGATGCTCATGCAATGGTTGTTATACAACAAGCAGTGCATGATCAATTGTTCTCCAGGATTGCAGCAAACTTCATCAGCCAAAGAAACTTGGGAGATCCAAAAATGGAATTCCAGGTGATACTCTAGTAAAGTCTGTTAAACTACAAGGCCTGAGGAGGGATTTTGAGAATCTCTACATAAAGAGAATGAATCAGTTGGTGGATTATTTTTTCTAGAGTAATGGGCATAGTAAGCTAACAAAGGTCCTATGGTGAGTAGGTTGCAGATCAAACGATTGTTGAAAAGATTCTCAGGAGCCTCACTTCAAAATTTGACTATGTTGTTCCATCAATTGAGGTATCTTATGATCTAAAAACATTAACACCAGTTAAATTAATGGGATCTTTGCAGTCTCAGGAAGAAAGGATCAATAGTAGAGGATTTGAAAAGTTGAGATACCTGATGAACAGGCTCTCCAATGTTTTCAAGATAATTCTAGAGTTTATCAGGGTGGATCTAGAGGAAGAGGCCGTGGTTATGGCAGAGGCAGAGGTAGAGGAAGAACCCTTGAAAAGAATAGAGGTCCACAATGTTATCTCTGCAACATATTTGGTCATGTCAAAAAATTGTTGGTTCAATGATGAAGGACATGCCAATGTTGCAGAGATGATGACAAGATGATGAGAATAAAGAACCTCACCTGTTTATGATGTATATACCTGATGATCAGTATGCTCTTATGGGTGATAATGAGAAGTCAACAAATCAACTTGTCTTTGGTTTTTGGATTCTGGCTGCTCAAATCATATGAAAGGTAACAAAGAAATCTTTACTGATTTAGATACATCTTTCAATATTACTGTGAGGTTAGGAGACAAAAAGAAATTATATGTGGAAGGTAAAGGAACAGTCAGAATTGATTTGAAGACTGGAGGTATAGACTGTTGGATGATGTCTACTATGCTCCTAGTTTGGAGTATAATCTACTTAGTGTTGGATAGCTCATGAGAAAGGGCTATTCTTTGTTGTTTGATGATGGAAAATGTGTGATCAATAGTAGAAATTCTAATACAGCTCTCATGACAATCATGGTTGCAAACAACAATATGTTCTTGCTTGATGCCTCAGTTTCCGAACCTGTTGTTTCTCAGAAGAATTCATCTGCTAATGATGATGTGTCAAAGCTTTGGCACCAAGGTATGGACACTACAACTCTCAAACCTTCATAGCTATGCATGATCAAAGTTAGGTATTGGACTACCAAAACTGAAACTTTATGAAGAATGTAATAAATGTTTGTAGGAAAACAAAGTTTGTCACCATTTAATTCAAAGTTATGGAGGGGAAAGAAAAAGCTAGAACTTGTATATGCTGATGTTTGTGGGCCTATGCAAGTTTCTAGCTTGGGTGGTAGTCTATATTACCTTCTATTTGTAGATGACTACACTAGGATGTGTTGGGTATATTTCATAAAGAACAAATCTGAAGTTTATGGCAAATTTATAATCTTTAAAGCTATGGTTGAAAAAGATGCAGAAGTCTCAATTAAAAATCTTAAGACAGATAGGGGAGGTGAATTTTGTTCAAAAGAGTTCAATCACTTTTGTGAATCAAATGGAATTAAGCATGAACTCACTCCTCCATACACTCCTCAACACAATGGAGTTGTAGAGAGGAAGAACAGAACTGTTATGGGTCTTGCAAGGAGCATGATCAAACAAAAACAGTTACCAAACAATTTCTGGGCAGAAAGCTATAGCCACTTCAGTTTATTTTGATTAATAGGGTAACAACTAAGGCTGTGAAAAACCAGACTCCTTACCAAGCCTGGTATAATCACAAGCCAAATGTTGAACATCTTAAAGTCTTTGGATGTTTGGCATATCCTATTACATCAACACAAGGAAGAAGAAAACTTGATGACAGGGCAGAAAGTTCTATTTTTATTGGTTATATAAGTGAAACTGATGGATACAGGTTCACAATCCATTAACTAAAAGGTTCTTCACCAGAAGGGGATGTCAAGTTCAAGGAAGAATAAAAGTGGGAATGGGACAATATGGATAGAAAGCTTATAACTAATCCTATGTTGACCCATTTCCAGTCATGGATTTTGATGATGAAGGACCTTCAGTACAAAATTGATCAGATGGTGGCAATGGTCCCTTAACAACCAAAGAGAGCAGTTCATCAAGTAGTGTTCAAGGCAGCATCAATATTCAAGAAGACACAAGTCAAT
>JAUTDX010002073.1:0-75262 GCA_030844895.1 Ambrosia x helenae
TACCTTTCCACCACCTGCCGTAAATAAATATGATGTATACATGTCTATATATGAAAATATAGTTCTTTTAAATAGAAAGCATGATTGGACCTAATTGATTCAAGTTAATATGATATATGAAGCTATTAAAGTATAATATATGTGCATACTTGGAAAGTTTCGCTAAGCTCCTCCTTGTATAACGACTGAAGCAAATTGAACCCTAACTTGGCAAGCTTAAGTAATGACTCATCATGAGAAGCTTGTTGTTGGTAAAAGTGAATGTAGCGCAAGGCTTCTAGTCTTGGTAACCTTATACGTATTGGTTGATCAAGTGCCTCTTGTATGTGGGCTGACATGGTAGAGTTGCAACGAATAGGATCCTTTGCTATTGTCAGCCAGATGAGCTCTAGTAAAACTAAGTGCTTCATCTAGAACAACTTCACCATGCACCCTCATGTATGCTGCCTCGTACAATTCAATGAGTTCTTCAACATCACCGGTTAAGGACTCCTTAAAAAGCTCCTTGTTCATCCTTATAGTTATTAAAAACATCTGATGCAATTAATATAACATATTTTCTTTAGTTTTGTCTTGAAATAGCAATAATATACACTGTATTTATGCATACTGACCGCATGAAACGTAGAAGCCATGTTGGCGGAGGAGACGAAACCAAAGGGAAGGGCTACCACCATTCCCAGTCATCACCATATGCATCATAAACATGCTGCAAAGCTTTATCAATCTCGTCTTCAAAATAATATGAAATGCCAAGGCGTTGGATTGCGTCGATAGTTAGTTTTAGCAGACGTGTATGTTCGTTTGGAACAGCCAAAGCTGCCAGAAGAGCTTTCCTTACATCCTCTTTCAAGTCATGAACTATTTGATCCTCCTCGTCTTGTTGTGGTTGCTACATTCACTCACAAATCGATAATCTCAATATATAGAAACTCACACAAGCATAAAATAAGCATATATATATATATGTTTTATGATTTCTAATAGTTGTCATACCTTGTTATAATTGAGAAACTGGTCTCCCCAAACACTGGGTTGCATGTCACGAAGTGGTCGAATAACTTCCTGTTGAAAAGACATTTTAAGGATATGGTTAGCTTGTATTACGTTGTTGTAGTACATTGAGTCCATGGGAACTCTGCACTATTTATAAGGATTCAATGACCACGTGTACCAAACTTTTAAATAAAAAACTGACTCATGATCATTATCACATTTCTAGAAGTCCTTAGCATCTTTCGCGTGCGAATTGTAAGTATCGTAATGCGTACTGCAGATAGCTTGGTGGCATGAAAAATGACTCTTGTTCATCTACGTAGTCATGGTTCAGATCGGGCAGCACCTTCTCGTCACTACAAAGAACCACGGATTTAACCTCCTCCTCACAAAGTTGAACCCTGGGTCCAAAAATGATCTTAGAGATGTAAGACGCATTCAGAGACACATTACTTAGGGAATAGTTATATTAATACCACATCGTTATATTGGTTTGACATAGAGAGAATTGTGTTGTGTTTGAATGTTTGTACGGAATAAGATGTTAAGTGGTTCATTTCTGGAGCCCTTTACAGCTCGTGGATGTTTGCCTTTTCAGACTGAACACCCTGCAAAGAATGGGAGTTCAGTCTGAACCGTACCGTACCGATCTATGACACGTAGAGGGCTCTACAAGTCGTGGGTGGTTGATGTTTAACCATATACGACTCATAGTGATATATCTCTACGACCCGTATAGACCCACATAGGGGATGTATGTAAAAAAAATTTGGGGATATATCTAGATAATGTCACCCATATTATAAAATTTGGACCCTAATTGGTGGAATTTGGGTCTCACTGTTGGCCAAAGCCACTTATGAGCGTTTGCCATGTGATCTAGGTCATCATCGTCCACTGGTTATACGTCTCATAATTATACTCGTAGCTTAATTATGCTCGTTTGAAATTAGTTCTTTCAAGTATTTGCTATCCGATTGATTCCAAAAGAGTCTTCGTACTCTTGGATCAATTCTTTATCATTAGGGTGGATGGGGTGGTTGGTGATACCATCACACCCAATAATATTGTGTCACCTCATATCCATCACACTCCATCACATTAATCACTAAAACCATGGGGTGGAATGATGGTATCACACTCATATTTTTTTTAAATAAAATAAAAACATTACATTAAATAAAATAAAAAAGTTACATTAACTAAGAAAACAAAAAAACATAAAAATAAAAATACTAAAAAAAACATAAAAATAAAAAAAACTAAAAGTTAACGACCCAACCCCACTTCGCACAAATTTCACGTTTTCATTCTATCAGAATCGACTTGTATGGTTCTTCGGCGTCTTCATGGTTCTCTTTCAAAACCTTCAAATCTTTATTTTTTTTCAACTTCGGACAAATGTTTCATGAAGGTATTTTCTCTTTTACTTTTCAAGTCCGCCAACAACTTGCGCCGTTCTCGATTCTCCTCCATTTCCACCATTTTTGCCGACTTGTATTCTATCATATCATCCACTCAAACTGCTTCCCTTTGCCACTTGATGACTCACAAATTTTTCTTCGACCCGCGGATTCCTCTGGTGTTGCACCGTCGGTGGGGATGGGAAATTCGTCATTCAAACTGTTATCAGGAATATTGCTTGATAACCAATCAGTTGATGTATAATTTCCCGAATCGAATGTTTTAGATCGTTTTTTAGAATGACCACCCTTCCCCTTCCCCTTCCCCTTCCTCCGCGAGTTCCCGTTGGCCCATGTTCGGTCACCCCCAGGATGTGAACGGGAACCCACTTGGAATGCACTCTTGCAACTTCCCAAGCATCTAACGATCCAAAGCCACTCTTTATGTAGAGTGACTGATAATCGCCAAGAGCCCCACGTATGATTTCCACATCACTCAATCCACTTGGCCAAAGACGCTACTATTTAAAAAATATATATAAACTTTTAACAATTTCAAATAAAATATAAACTTAACAATTAAAAAAAGTATATAACTTAACAATTTATAAAAAAAAAAAATATACCTGTATAACGTAGAGGCCATTGAATTAGCTCATTTTTTTTTACTTAAAGCGGTCCATTTACAAGTTATTTGATCCATGTGACGTTCGGATCCACCGTAAGTTGCGAAAAGTGGGCCATGACTCGATTCCAAAAGGTGTCTCTTGGTTGTTCATTTCCGACGTGTTTGACCAAGGAAATATGTAAAAACGACTTTACCAAGGCCATTGGCGCAACTCTTAAATGGCGGGGAGGGGTGCCCCCCCCCCCCCCCGAATTTTCGCTCATAAGTTCCGATTATATAGTATTTGTATAGAAATTTTTTGGCATATACGGTTTCGACCCCCCGAAACTAGTGATTTCCGACCCCTCCAAGTTTCGGGTCAAGCTTCGCCACTAACCAAGGTCACCTCTTCTTCTTGCGTCCAAGGCGTTTTCACATTCGACGTTTTATTCGAAGGCTATCTAATCTGATCAACTGCGTAAGCCGTAGAAAGCTAGCGCGCGTACTTTTTTTTCCCATGTCGTGCCCTTGGTGGGGGTTGCACTTGTATCTCTTCTTCTTCTTCCTCCTCTTCTTCTCCATCCGAATCTATGCTTGGAACCAGGTTACGATACGGGGTATTTTGGTATGGTTTACGAATCCCAAAACGGTGGAACATTGGCTCATCAATCGTATCGGGAGCTACTTGGAACACCCCGGATGCGACTTGGGTTGGCATGTTGAGTTGGGAGTAGTGTAGTGGATATTGGTTCGAAAGCGAATACTATTGGGTTTAATACATAAGGTTTTGAAAACCTTGGTTTGGAAAGTGTGGGGTGGGGTGGGCATATGTTGGGTTTGATACGCTCGGTGTGTAGGTTGTGAGGTTTGTGGTTCGTCTTGACGAAACCTAGCCGGTTTCGCCTAAATTAGACCGAACGTTTGGTCTAAACTTTCGCTTCGTAGTCGATTATTTCTTGCTCGATCCTTCCTTTTTTTTATATTGAATTTAAAGAGAGAATTACACAGATTGTCCTTTAGTTTTACCTGAAATTTCATCCTTTGTCCTTTTTTTGAATTTTTAACTCCCTACGTCCTTTGTTTTGTACACTTGTTGCACCGTTTGTCCTTTAGACCCAACCCCGTTAAAAAACTCAGTTAAGTTGATCATGTGCCCCTCATGTGAGGGGCAAACCTGTCTTTTCACCTTAAAACATGATAAAACTTTTTTTTAAAAAAAAAAAAAACCTTCAACAATCAGACAAACATCATCATCTTCATCTTTACCCCTTCAACAACTCAAACCCTAAACCACCATTATTCATCACCAACATACCTATCTCCACCACCGCCGCCGTAACCACCACCACCACCTCCTCCATACCTGTCTGTCGGTCAGGTCTTAGTTTAGATCCTATCCGATGTGTTTATATGATCCTACAGATAAACGAAACCAGAACCACTGATCCGATAGATCTACCCATTTTGAATAGGTCAATACTGGGATTGATCGGCTATATCCTTTAAAAAATAAACAATTTTTTTCGCTATATAATTATACACTTAAAACTTACTGGATTGGCCTGTAGCCTCACCATATCTCTGAGAACCCCTACCGATTAAAAAACCCCTCACCGGAAAATTTGATCAACCGAATCAATGATCTGTTTTTCACATTTCATCGATTTGTTTGTAAGAAATTGATTCTGTAGTTGCCACAATCTTTTGTATTATTTATTTATTTATTTCAAACTGGAATATTACCTACTTTTAGTGTAGGAGATTTAAAGGGAAATATTGTGAATATGATAGGTATGGAGGAGGTGGTGGTGGTTACGGCGGCGGTGGTGGAGATAGGTATGTTGGTGATGAATAATGGTGGTTTAGGGTTTGAGTTGTTGAAGGGGTAAAGATGAAGATGATGATGTTTGTCTGATTGTTGAAGGTTTTTTTTTTTTTTTAAAAAAAAGTTTTATCATGTTTTAAGGTGAAAAGACAGGTTTGCCCCTCACATGAGGGGCACATGATTGTTGGAGATATTGTTTTATTGTTTGTACTCGTATTAATTTTGGTTTAAAAAAATGAAGTTATATAGATCGAGTTTTTAATTGTTAAAAAAATACTTAAAAAAAGCGGTAACATTTAACGCATCAGACCGTTGGCAATGTTCAAATGGGGTGGGATGCTCATCACGGTTTTATTTCATCGCGGGCTGTGATTACGGAGTGTTCGTAATGGTACGGAGTGTCCATCACGGACCACCCCGCAAATCCTTAATATATAAATCCTTTATGTTATACTACACACATTTTGAATGTTTTTCATATCACTTAGGAGAGGTGTGAAGTATTGCAGAATATATGCTTCATGATATTAATATTGCCACGATTTAAGGATTGTTGTAGAGTATGTTTAATATTTAATTAGACATGCCCTTTTGCATGGTCCATTAATTTATTAAAAATTTTCCTGTTTTAATCATTAATGGCAGTAGTCTATTGAATAATTTATCTTTCTACAGTTAATTAACTACCTCCAATACATCTTGTCGATCCTCACTAAACTTTTCACGTAACACTTTTTTGAATGGGTAAACTTTCCAATACATTATACATTATGGGATTAACCCCCTAATCTCTGATCACCCTAAACTTTATCAAACTTACAAACGCCACCAGGTTATTCCTGGTGGATAAACTCAAATCGGCGAAACCAAGGGAGGGTCAAGGCGTAATCGGGGAATTTCACAATTCACAGAGAAACTCTTTTAAAGATTGACCCTTCTCCTTCACTTTAGGATAGTTAAACTTAAAGATGAGAGGGCAGTGAATGATAGATAGCTTCATATGGCTCTTTCGGTTTTCCACTTGACGTACAGTTGTGTAATGGTTCTAAACTTCTAATTTAAAAAAAGAAAAGAGAAAAAAGATGGGAAAGATGATGACTAGAACTGAGAATTGGGGTGTAGATTTAAGCTAGCTATTTATGCTGTTAATCTTTGTTTTATATGTGAAATTAAAATAAACAGGGTGTATAGGTCTAATTAATTTTATCTGTAATCTATCTATACTTTTCATAATAGGAGAAACGTGAGTGACGTCAGAAAGAAAGCTGATGTGTCAGCCGGGGAGACTGGCCACCAATGCGTGTATGATGCAAAAACTCACGTCATTAATCGTATTAAAATATTCAAAAAAAGACATGGGCCAGGTGAAACCACCGCTGTTGCCCTCAACAGCGATTCTCAATTCTTGGGTCTGCCAACCAACAGCAGACGTTATGCATATATCCTCTCAGTTGTTTAGACCCTAAGTTTGAATTTTAAGGGGGAAAATTTAAATTCACGTAGGGAAACGTGCCCCCAATCAGCTCCATATATATAAGCACATAACGAATGCACCTATTTCTTATATCAGCTTTGAATTTTATAAAAAATATTTTCAAATTTCCCCTCTTAAAACTTAAAACAATGTCCACCTCAATATACGATGAAGAAAGCCATTGTGATCTGCATCCAGCCAAAGACATGTGGTACACGAAGGCTCAAGTTATAAGAAAGTGGAAGAGGGCTTTATCCATTGCGGAGTTTGATGTTGAAACAAGAAGAAGAGTGTGGTTGTACTTCTCAAACCGTTGGAACACAGAAGAAGCCTGTTGATGAACCCATTGTTTTTAGGAATTCAAGAGGTTTTAGTATTTTATACGTAACTTTTATATGTCTTCACTTTACTATATTTTTGTATTGTTTAAAAGTGTATGTTTAATAGACATTGTGTTTGTAGCCGTTGTATTTTGTTGTGGTTGCCACCATAAAAAGTGTTGAACAAAGCTATGTTGGTTTTATGCTGCCTGCCGCAATTGTAACAAGAAAGTTTTAAGTAAATCCGAGTTTTGCAAAATATTGAAGAAGTGTGTGAAGCAATTCTCAAATTGCCTGGTACTGCGTTGGGTTGTGTAAAATGCGAGTGGCAATGTACTTTCATTACCACAAAGTATGTAAATCAGTAGATGTATACACTGTTTTTTTTTCTAGATTTTTCATTTCACTTCATTCAGGTTTTTTAGACAAAGTATATGTTTTATTTGTTTTAGGTTCAAGTTGCAGATAAGGTTAAATCAGTAGATGTATACATTGTTTTTTTTTTCCAGAATTTTCATTTCATTTCATTCATGTTTTTTATATAAAGTATGTTTTATTTGTTTTAGGTTCAAGTTGCAGATAAGGGTACAAGATGAATCAGGCGGTGTATCATTTGTGATGTTTGATAAAGATGTGATGATGATCATTGGAGCTGCTGCATGGTATATTAGGGAAAGGGTGTTGAAGCAAATCAACATAAATAGTTTGCCGCTTGCGTTGTCTCCAGTTGATGAAAACAAACTGACTTTCAATATTGATGTCTGGGATTACAGTCTTGTAAATGAGTACCATGTGTACACTATCGTTAAGATTAATTGTCATCGTATTATAATTCAAGAGTTGGTTGATGGATATGAGAATGTACAGGGTACTTCTGCCGAGGTATTTATTCTAATTTTTTTGTAATAAGCATTTATTTTTAGTAGACGTTTAAATCTGTTATGCTTCTTTATATTTGAGCACTTTTAGGTCATTCAGGAAGTTTGTCAAAAAGTGTCTGTTAAGCCTTCAGAATCTTCGCAACTTGGGTTTCAAGTTACTTCTAATGTCACACCCTCAAATTCCACTTGCGGGGTTTTACCGCGAGGCGCGTGACATACCAGGATCCAAGTCAACGATCACAATAAACAAACACTAAATGTAAAAGATGAACCAAAACATTAAGCTTTGAGCCATAAACCAGCAGCGGAAGCATTTCTTGTTTACAACCAAAAGACATAATACAGTTTGAAAACATTGTTCAACATGCAATAAGACTCAAGACTCCGTGTGCCTAGTCCATTAACTGCTACCTTAGCGACTTGAGAAAACATGTCAAAAATGTCAACATATAATGCTGGTGAGTTCACATGTTTTTATAAAAGAGTTGTTATAAGTTTGAAAAGATCATATCCGTTACTACCAAGTTATAAGAACGTTAGCTAGACGTTAAGTGTTTTTACTACTACGGTTGGGAACCCATTACTAAACATGAACCAGTAGATGAAACAGCACAGATGACTGCGTTACCGATGCCTCGGTAAACCCGGAGCTAGAGACCATATGCACCCGCCCGGCTCCCAGCCGTCGAGTGGGGTTTGTGAAGCCCAATAGATCTATCCACATTTCCCTCGTTGTGCTTCCCGCACATTCATGGTTTCCCCCGGGGACTTTGTATAAAACGCCGTATAGTAATCTAAAGTAACCATAGTATAACATGATCTTTAAAGATCCAAGTAAGTAGCATGTTTCTCCCCCGAAAGTAAAACCAGTAAAAGTGGGGCTGTGACACTCAGCTTAGATTGCGTTACTTGAAAACAGTTAAGTCAATAAGCTATGATAGCCCCAAATAGCGACGACCTATCATAAGACGTAAATAAGTACTCAGACTGATAAACCGTAAGGTTAACTAGTCCCCGAATGTCCAGACCATAACCATGTACGTTTGAAAACACCTTTGACTGTTAAACCGACCGCACCAGACAAGACCCGGGATCCCATTGGTGACCCGACACTCCACGTGTTAGCCAAATACAACATATGCAGCTAAACACTTAGCATGCGCAGAAGTTCACTAAGTCTAGCATAACGCTCAATTAATGCATAAACGAGTCCGAACACGTGTTACCAAGTCATTAGACATGTCACGGGGTTCCTATCATGTTTCTAGGTGTCAAATCATGCTTCGGGATGTCGAAATACACTTACAACAGCAGCACACGCGATTAGGAAATCAACATGCAATTAGGAAAAGTCAACTGGTGAGTAGGAGGGGTCAACATGCGATTAGGCCTTGTAGTCGCCCCTAATCACACGCGAGTAGGGCTACTCGCCCATGCATCAGGCGAGTAGAACTCCTCCTCGCCTACTGCAGCTGGGTTTCGCCTTTTTGCGCGTTTAACCCTCCAAATCAGATCCGAAACACGTAAAAACACTCAACATCAAACTCAAATCATTAACCAACCCATTCCAAGCAAAAACCCCCAATTTATCACTGGTCTAACGCCCTATGTGCAATTATTTCCAAAAATGGCAAAGTACTAGGTTTTCATTAAATATGCATATCTTTCCTTAAATGGCAAATAATCAGATTTCATCACCTACAACCTTGCAAATCATTATTCCTCTGTTATAACACCCTTATAACGTGAATCCTAACATCAAACAATCATCAAATCAAATCATATCATAACATCCTAAATCTTCAAGAATCATTCAAATGGGTCAAAATGCATATTTTTCATCAAAACACCTGTAACAGCCCACTCCCGTACCGCGATATTGTCCGAGCATGTCCCGATTTTGCATTGGTCGTAGGCAATTCCCATGCCAAAATGCGTCACGATAGGGAAGGTATCCCACTTCTTATAAAGAAGTGTTAGTTCTCCTTCCCAACCGATGTGGGATCATTACAATCCAACCCCCTTTAGGAGCCCAGGGTCCTTGCTGGCACAACGGCCCGACCCTGGCTCTGATACCATTTGTAACAGCCCACTCCCGTACGGCGATATTGTCCGGGCTTGTCCCGATTTTGCATTGGTCGTAGGCAATTCCCACACCAAAACGCGTCACGATAGGGAAGGTATCCCACTTCTTATAATAATAATAATAATAATAATAATAATAATAATAATAATAAAAAAAAAAAAAACTCGATCTAGAAAAATAATAATAATAATAATAATAATAATAATAATAATAATAAACTAAAAACTATAAAATAAAAAAATGCAAGGAAATTTACCTAGGAGACGAGGATGGTAGTATAAGGCACATGATGGTGATAATGATTGGTGATCACGGGTGGATGGTAATAATGAAGGCAAAAATATGAAAATATAAAAATTTTCAGTGGAATCTGAGTCACTCGCGCATCGTGAAGAAGTATAGACCGCTTCTCGTGTGGCGTGAGTAAATAATATGACTCAGGCATGATCTAAGTTTCTCGCGCATCACGAAGAGGTATAGATAGCCTCTCGCGTAGCATGAGAAAACGCTTTGATTTGTTTGTTGATCCTGGGTTTTCGTGCATCGCGAAAAGATATAGACCGTCTTTTTGCATGGTGTGAAAATATCTTTTTCATTGAAAAAAATATACTGAAGGATAATGGATGAAAATGATGTGAAAAGTGATAATGGACGCCATTGAATAGTGTAAAAAAGTTCATGGGGGAAAACAATATTTTTTATTTTCTATTTATTTTTTAGTGGTTATTCACGCTACGCGAAGGACTCTTGTGATCCTGTTCGCGTATCGTGAACAATAAAATATAAAATCCGGGGTAACTAGGAGTTCGCTTAAAGCGAAACCATAAGCCTAGCTTCTTTGCAACCCGGCTGACCCGCGATGAATATGTTATTTATGTTTTTTTTAGTCTACACATAATTTAACTTTGTCCATTGTGTTTTTAGTATGCTTTCCATTGTGTTTTACGCAAATGAGTTTCGTATGTATAGTGTACATTGTGTTTTATTATGTTGTTCATTGTGTTTTTAGTATGTCGTCCATTGTGTTTTATTAGACTATTCATTGTGTTTTATACCCTATTGTGTTGGAAAATCAGGCCCTTTGATCGAACACAAAACACACGAGATTGAACGAACTCGTTCGACTCTTTTTATTATCAACCAAAGCACACCAAATACAATAGATTTAACCATCTATTTATACTAAACTTATTCTAATCCTAACCCAACTCAAATACTAATTAAATAATAAAATAAACCAACTAGATAAACCTATCTAGTTAAACCAATAATTATCCCTAATTAAATATAAAAGACATAATAAATAATTCACCAAGAATTATCTATAACCCGTCTTGATTTTATCTCTTAATTCAAGATTAACGTCTTCATTCTCCCCCTTAATCTTGAATTGACCCGATTCTTCACATCCGCACCTTTACAGACAACTGCAATTCCTTGACCAAGATTCATATATCCCTCTTCCCGGGTCACCAGAACTACCCCGTTCTTGACCACCGATCAAAGAAAAAAACAAGCTCCCCGCTTCTTCCGTTTTTTCTTTCCTTGCTAGACACGACAAGATTCAAAGCACTCTGCTTTGACGAATCTTCTTCCGTCTGTCTATCCGCAAATTCTGATCAGATACTTCTGCCAAAAAGAACAACCTACACCAGTTTTTCCATTCTTATCGTTGACAGGAAGGACCGGGTCTTGATCTTACCTGGATTAAAAGTTGTTAGTGCTATGAAGTTTATCACCACTGAACCAATCACTGGTCACCACTACCGTCCCAAACAGTACTCCCTGTTATACCGGCTAACCTAAACCACTGTTCGCCACCATGAATTTCAATAACCAACAAAGACAATAATGCCCCGCTAGTCCGTCTTTTCGGTCGCCAAACGAATTCCTTAGCTCCTCGCTATTTCGTTTCTCCCGCGACACACCTGTTGGTTTTAGAAAAAAAAAACCTTTGCTCTGTTTTTGCTTTAGGTCACCAAACAAATACTTATCACCTTTTGCCATGACCTAACGAGACTCAAGAAAAACAACTCTCTCAACCTATCCATATTAATTCAACCCACGTATTTCAATGCTAACCATCCACCAAACTTCAACTTAAGTTCGAACGTCACATAATTTCATTCAAAAAAACCAACACCGTTCTGCCGACCCTGAGATTCCGCCAAGATGGCAGCCCCGCAAGGGGCTACTCCCCCTTTTCGGAAAAGGACTCTCAAAACCGCCAAGCTCTGATACCAATTGTTGGAAAATCAGGCCCTTTGATCGAACACAAAACACACGAGATTGAACGAACTCGTTCGACTCTTTTTATTATCAACCAAAGCACACCAAATACAATAGATTTAACCATCTATTTATACTAAACTTATTCTAATCCTAACCCAACTCAAATACTAATTAAATAATAAAATAAACCAACTAGATAAACCTATCTAGTTAAACCAATAATTATCCCTAATTAAATATAAAAGACATAATAAATAATTCACCAAGAATTATCTATAACCCGTCTTGATTTTATCTCTTAATTCAAGATTAACGTCTTCATATTGTTCATTGCATATTTAATTGGTACTCATTGTGTTTTACATTATCTCCATTGTACCTTACGTAACTGAGTTTTCGACTTTTTTTTTTTTCAAAAGTATACATTGTGTACACAAACTAAATCATCATAACAGAATGTTATGTTTTCCCCGCCGCATCGCGCGGGCACCCCACTAGTTAGTATAAAATATCCAAAAGCCAAAAGCCAGGATTTCTGACTTCTTAAAAAACAACTTTTCCACCCTTATTGAAAAGCCAAAACTAGAAGTGTTTTTGGTTTACACAAATGGCTTATTGACTTATTGGTTTTTGAAAAAGCCAATAAGTCAATAAGTTGTTGTGTAACTCAATCCCAAACACCCTCTTAATTTAAACTAAATCATGATAACAGAATGTTCAAAATGGAAAGAAAATCATACATCAGAAATAAGAAATCAGAACATAAATCTTTTAACTGAACTTTAATTGCATGAAAGAATGTACAACTTATTTAAGTTAAAAAAAAAATATAACCCATTGTTGTACCTAGTTTTTCTTATCAAAAATTTATGTATACTTTCTTCTCACCTTCCCTTTTGTTACTTACAAATAAAAGAATATATCACTGTAAAGGAGTATCATTGTTTTCTTGTATTGAAGAGACTGTAGTATCAGAGGCTGCATCATCAATGGACAGATTGGCAATTTCAGCACTCATGGAGAACTCGGAGCCTTCATCTCCGTTAACAGATGGTGCTGGTGATGCTTCGGGTGTTGCCGCAATAGATGAAGGTGATGATTCTGAATCATCTGTAGATTGCAGAAGGCTCCAGTACATAATGCTGGCTGCTAGCATTAGCATCATCTTCTGGTTCACCTGTTAAGATGGCCAGGCCAAGTAACGGGTCAAAACATGTAATTTAGGTGTGAGCCGAAACGGGTCAAGTTGGGTTCACCTTGAACACTTTTTGTCAATACCATTTTTTAGGTATAGCTGATTTGTCAAATATGATTACAAAAGGTTAAATTATTATATAACAGTCTAATAATTTAAATAAAATGTTTAGAAGGTTTTATGATCTAAAAATTTCACTACGGGATGGATTCCATCCATTTGACACATTATTTTTAGCTGCAAATCTTGTTTTCTTTTCCGGTTAAAGATAAAGCATAACCAAATTGACCCGTTTCAGTAAACGGGTCAAAATGATCACCACTACAAACTAGACCTGTTTTTAACTTACCTCCATGATGTCTTCAGGTAATAAGAAAATTGAGCACCCAAGCTTTCGTGCAATACTGATTATGTATGTTGCATTCAGCTTCTTCTCCTCTTCTGTAAAAACCATTATTTCACAAAATTAGCAACCAAAAACTGTATTTAAATATTTATACAGAATCTTGAAGACAAAAAAGCAAACATACCACTTTCACCCTTGGTTACAAGGTTCCAGTTGACCACCCTGGGTTCCACCGCACTTAGAAGCTCAAGAAAGAAAATACCATTTGAAAGGCTCTTATCCTGCACGACAATTAATCAATCGGTTATAATGTATAATCATGGTCGATAACTGAAAAAGATAAATGTTGTTATATCAAACCTTAAAACTCTCCATTTGCGACATTCTGCCTGTGTTTTTCACTTTTTTATTTGCCCATTTCAAAATATCAGCATCGGTTATCTCCTTCCCTTGGGAAGAACGCGATCTCAAGTTTTTCAATAGTTGAAGCATATTAAACCTCATCAACTGCCACAAGAAAGCTGCAAATGAACACACAAAAGTTATATTCTTTTCTTGAAAGGAAACAAGCTAAGAAATGTGTCCAAGACTAATTCCGTAATTTACCAAGTATAAGTTTTTTATTCCCTTGTACAAAGTCGTTTCCAGCTACATTAACAAGTGAAAACTTCAACTGCTTCCCGATCTTAATAACTTGATTGCAATTCTCAACTTTCCTAAATGGCATCTTAATTGGAGGTTTAGTTGCATGCTTCCAATTAACCGATCCTGGAGAAACCTTATCTACAACCTCCAGAAGTGTCCATCTGCATGAACACATGAACAACTGCTTAATAATTTTATTCAAATTGTCGATAAGAAAGATCAATAATAACACATTTTCACCTACCCATTACGGACATCTTCAAACAAATTATTCACATAAGAAGAAATCCCAAGACTATTAATCCAAAGTCTGAAACATCTCTCATCTCTAGACATTTCTTCATCATCGGTCATCATCTCAGCATATGATATCTTTTTGTTATCAGTAGATAAACCATTTCTGCATGATAAATACCCCATAAAACATGTACACATATTAGTAAAATGAAGAAAATACAAAACTTTTTGAATATAACGATAACAAATAACGGGATCTTTATTTAACCTTTGATGGAATATTTGTGCAACAAATGCAAGATTCAAATTTGTGGAGCCTTCAACGATATCCTTGGGAGCCAAGTAACGTTTACAATCCATTTTTTCTGCGTGCTCAAGTACCAAATTTGCCCTTTCAGTGGGGTCCTTGGTGTCCAGAGTGGCTGGGCTGCAATGTTCCGGTGCAAGAACATTAAGCAGGTAAGCATAGGCTTCTCCATCCTACGGATGTACCAATATTAGTAAATTAATAATATAATTAAAATTTAAAAAATAAAATCCACATCAGCATAGTGAATAACACGTTCTGTCCATGTCAGCATTTCTAGACAACTTGGAAGTTATGCAGTTAACTCGGCCGATATGTCGGTGATATATCACCAATATATCGGTTATCGGTCATCAACCCACATATCGATACAAAATATCGGTACTGATATTATCAACGATATTGACTGATATATCACCGATATCAGTACCTTTCTTGTTAGTTCTCCCATTCATCATTCTTCTTATTGTTGCTACTAGTGTTTTATATCTTAATTGTTAAGTGTTAAATTTTAGTGTTTTAAGTCTTAATAAGTTTCTATTTGCTACAATTGTTAGTGTTTTGCAAATTACAAAAAGGTTAATTTGTTAAGGAGAGTATATGGAATTGTTAGTGTTAAATTGCTATATATAAAATTTCTGCATGATATAAAAATTACCGATATCTCACTGCGATAACCTATATCTCAAATATCGGTCCTTGACCGATATCCAATTTTTTACCGCATTAGTTGCTTATCTTGGAAGACACGTCATCGAATATTAAACGGTTTGACGAGTTACAAGTCCACTTTTTACTAAGCTAAGCAGTTAATGCGGTAAAATATCGGATATCGGTGAAGGACCGATATTTGAGATATAGGTTAACGCGGTGAGATATCGGTGGGATATCGGCAATTTTTATATCATGCAAAATCCATACATGAAGCAATTTAACACTAACAAATCAATATACTCTCCTGCCATTAACAAATTAACCTTTTACAACTTGCAAAATACTAACAATTGTAGCAAGTGGGAACTTGTTAAGACTTAAAACAGTACTAACAACTATACGAAGTAAGAAAAATGGAAAAACTAAGAAGAAAAACACCAATATCAGGAATATCGGTGATATATTGGTCAAATATCGATCAAATGTCGGCCAATATTGCCGATAATATCGGTACAAAGTATCGATCAAAATATCGGTACCAATATATCGGTTGATGACCGATAACCGAGATATCGGTGATATATCAGCGATATATCGGCCGAGTTAACTACTTAGTTACTAAGACACACTTTTGTTAAATTTAAACAAGTTAAGGAACATAATCATTGCCAATATACAACCCAAATGTCATTGAACACAACTGAAAGGGTACGGTTAGTCGGTTACCTTAAGATCAGACGAGAAGTTCGTGACAGGCTTCTTGTAGCCCGCTTTCTTAAGATGAAAATTCATCCATTTTAGTAGGACTTTCTCAGGTGCTAATCCCATTAGCTCCTCAACATCCTGCACATTATTTATAACAAAATTTTATTTATAAATATACATAACTCACAATCAAATGAAGCTGCAAATAAAATATAAAAAGAACTACGAATTACATTGTTGTCCTCCACCAGTTCCACAAGTTGAGGCGTCTTTCTAAGGTTGAGATCGGCCAGCAGTTGTATCTGAAGGTGCCAAAATTACAATCAGCAACAATAACCTAAGATTAGCAAAGAAAAAACTTCCATATATATATGGATATGTTTGTCGCGAAACCAATAATATGTTGAGAACCGCCAAATGCACTTGGACATAGTAGATAAAAGATAATAACTACATTATGTTGTCTTGTATATCACATTCAAAACAATCTGTACAAGTACATTCTGTCGCTCCGCCGTAATTGTGGTTAACATATTGTTGGTTCGGAAATGATGATTTTATAAACAACCCACCTTTATAATCTGAGAAATTAGGCCAAGAACCAGATGAGGCTGCAAAATCGACAAAACAAGAGGTCAGATTTTCAAAACTAAAAGCACGAAATTATGTATAAATCTAAAAAAACCTCAATAATGACTTACTCTTCCCTCAACCAAATCCTGGTTGCCAATATTTACTACTGTACATCCTATAGCCTTAGCAGAGTTAAGGCAAAGAGTATGATTTTCATTTCTTTCCCACGGGTTGAGTACACGTTTCGTGTTAATAGCCCGCTCGTCTATTGTATTAGGCACCGCAACGTTAATAAGTTTACTACATTATAACAGAAAACAACATATCAAAACCACCATAAACTAAACACCCGTGCATTCATAACAAAAAAATTAAGAAAAAAAAAACATGTTTAAATACCATAGAAGAACTCCATCTCTAGCTAGCTCAAACAAGGCATTGGTAGTTGGATCTATGGGAAGAAACTGCTTCATAAACGGATCATCTCTAAGATAACTATTGATATGCGCAACATATGATTCTTTCTCGGATTCATCAATAGTGTGAAGTAGAGTAGTCGTCGTCGCTTTAAGAAATGAAGACGAGTTATTCGAATTACCCAATTTCGCAGCCGCTTGTGAATGCAGATTCAAGTAAGCCTGCATAATCTATATGGTCAATTCATATCCATAACAAACCTCTATCCCAAGAGACTGCTCCCAATGAGACCCCGACTCAATACATAATATTAATATTAATATTTACCCTTAAGAATCCTTCAAAGTCAATCCCATTGCTCATATCCAAACCCGATTTATCCAACAAATCCGCGATCTCATTCTCCTTAAACATCTCACTAAAAGGCTTCAACTTTGCAAGCAAAACAGGCAAATCTGAAGCTGTAACTACACCACTTTGATTCTTGGATGCTATAAACTAAACAATAATATTAACCAAAACCAAGAAACAGATTCAAGAACCAATCTTTAATATTCAAATCACACCAAACCAATACCAAATCAAAAGGGGTTATAAAAACAAACCTTGGATTTAAGACTACGAAGTTGAACTTGTGTGAACTGGCTTTGAAGCCAATGATCAGACACAAGAACCCCTTCAAATTTAGACATCTTTAACAAATCAAGAAAATCAAAATCTGCAAATACCCGTTTGTATAAATGCAAATCAAGATAGGATTAACAATCAAGAACATAATCAAGACATACCCATTAATTAAAAAGACTAAATTAAAGCAATACATACTTACTTGTAGATAAAGACTCTGTTTTTGACTGTTGGATTGATTAAATTCAGGAAAATCAAGAATCTGCAAAAACCCATTTGTATAAATGGAAATTAAGATAGAATTAACAATCAAGAACATAATCAAGGCATACCCATTAAGTAAAAGACAAAATTAAAGCAATATATACATACCTAGAGGTGGATAATATTATTTGTTTTTGACTAAGGACTCTGTTTTAACTGTTGGATTGAGTAAATTGAAGAAAAGAAAAAAATGGGAAAAAGTAGAGAGATTTGGAAATAATATTAGTTGCTTGTGAAGAGAGGAAAGGTGTTGTTGTTAGGGGCGGCGACTTTGCATTGGGGTACGGACCATGGTGCCATGAATGTGGGAACTTAGCAGGTTATTTAAGAAAATTATATGACTGTCTTGGACTTGGTTATTGTTAACTATTTATGTATTTATTTATTTTTTTGTGACGGATTATTTTTTTATTTTTTGTGATGGGTAAAGTGTTTGTGGGCAAAAGTGTGAAAGATTCGATGAGAAATGAAGAGGAATGATTTTGAACCACATTGTCATGATGGTCCATGGTCGGTTTGTGAGTTGTGACGTCGGTTGCTTAATCTTGTTGTGACCCCTTGACTTTCGTAATCTACTATGACGCCCCTTGACTCACTTTTTTTTTTTTTTTTCCAATTACATTACAAAAAACACCACTAAACCCATGGCTAGAGGTGTAAAATAACCGTTTTTTTTTACCAAAAAAATAAATAAATAAAACCGGTTTTACGGATTTTAACCACCCAACATTGATAGGTTGGTGTTTTTGCCAATCAGACCGGGTTGGTTTAAAACTGGTTTAAACAAAAATGGTTTTTTACCGTTATAAGAAAACAGTTAAATTGGTGTTTGAACGTTGTAAAACGGTCACAAGACCGTTAGGCTGGACAAGTAGCCGGTTTTTTGTATTTTGCTCCTTTTTTTCCATATTTTGTTCGTATAAATACCTAATGCTTGTTTTGGGATAATCACACAATCCTAAAACACTCTCTATACTCTATAAATTCTCAAAAACACTTACAAAAGTGCAAAAAAGAACTCTCAAAAATCTCAATTGTCTTCCGCTAGTGGTCAAGATTCGGTTAACATTGGTGCTTCAAGTAGCGATCTAGTGGTTCCATTCGTTCCTATGAAGCGGAATCGAGAAGTTTTGAAAATTTACAAACCGGTGTTAACCTTACTAGTGATGTGTGGTCGACACCTCACGGTGTACCCAACTCATACATTTGTATACGCACCAATCATTTGTAGTTATTAGTTTTACATAATATACTTTGTGTAAAACTTACCACTATAGGTTGTTTAGTTGAGTTGCGCACTAAACTTGAAAAGCACAAAAAATGAGAAAATGTGAAATTGGTGAATTATACTAAAAAGAATCGTGGACAAATGAAAAGGTAGAATCGAGAATCTAATTATCGTATGATTATAAATGAACTTTCGTAGACCTATGATTGCACTATTTTTCAAATGGATTAACGTAAAAGTTGTCGTAGGACAATAAGAATTTCCATGTATCTATTAGGTTCGGCAAAGAAGTATTGATATTAAAAAGCCAAAACTCCAAATTGTTTAGCACTTGAATAAGGTAACTAGAAGTTGATTTAGCAAACACAAAACCGTTGCCTTCCCCAAGCATAATGCATAATACTGGAACTGCCAAAAGGCAAGTCAAGGGGCCGCATTAAAAAGCTTGTTGGCAAAACTATTGGTGAGATTGTCCACCAGTTGTTCTTGACAATCTAGTTGTTTTGAGTTTGTCTAGTCGTTTTGTAAATCCAGGAGTTGTCTCAAATGTTAGGTATCATTTTTGTTAGACTAGTTTGATATCACTATCAAGGTGACGTCACAAGTAGTTTCTCATACTTGTATAAATAGTCCATCTCTCTGTAAAACAATCTATTTTTTGTACGTGCTCATACAAAGAGAGGACATAGCTTTGTGAGTGAGAGAGATCTATTGGTGAAGGGGAGTCATGGTAATGTAATTGCTATGTTCAGTTAATGAAATCTGTGAAGACTACATCAATTCATCAATATGTTTGTTTGGTGTTAATCAATCTTGTATTTTTGTTGCACACACACACACACACATTTAATTGTTGTTTGATCAATTGCAAAAACACATACACACACTAACACATTCATATGACTTTAACAATTGGTATTAGAGCTAGATCTCTGAATTCGACTTCATGAACAAAACCAAAGCTCATTTATTGATATTCAAGGTGTTTGAGGAACAAATGTTGAGAAACTATTACTTAGCTGATAAAATCTCGTAGTGCTCTGTTTTCTGGGGTTTTCAATAACTCAACGAACAAATGTCAATGTCTCACAGTCCTTACAACACTGGATCATCTGCAAAACCCCCGATGCTCGTTCGCCGTGAGTAAAATATCTGGAAACAAGGGATGAGCCATTTTTTTGTCAAATCAGCACACCATATGTTGGAGATCGGTGATATATGGACAATATATTTCAACTGCATTGAGAAACCTAAGGTGATGGAACCAAAGGATCCTAAAAATTACTTTAAGCATGATTTCCAGAAATTTGAACTCGATGACAAAGCATTTGCAACGCTTGCTATGGCTTTACCAAATGATATATATGCTGGATTATTACATTGCTCAACAGCAAAAGAGTTAAGGGAAGCTTTGAAAGAATAATTTGGTGGAACAAGTGAATTAATTGAAAACAATAGACAAATTTTGAATCAATAATTAAATGTGACGAATAATGTGGTTGGAAATAGAAGAAAACACAGATGATCTGGAGTATTTGACGGTCGTTTTTCACTCGGATCATGACGGTAATTTGATCGAGACGGCTAGTGAGCAAGGAAGTGTACAGGCACACATCCCCCAAAGTCCATATATAGGGTGCAACCAAAACCTAATAGTAGCAAAAAGATACTAATACAATAGTCTCCGCTACGATCCATGTTAGTTTAGGTGACGAAATTCCCGAGACTGACAATGATATTGAAATAGAAACTCCCCTAAGGCGTTCAATGAGACAGAAACGCGTTATGGTAAAGATTTAATGATTTTGTTATTCAGGATACAATTGATCGATAAGAACCTGAAGAATTATTACTTATAGCTGAAGATGAGTGAATAGTTATTCTCAAGCCAAAGGGAACATATTCTGGGAAAAAACAATAGTAGATTCAAAGTCCATTGAAAAAATAAAACTTTATCAAAACTCGCGGATAAAGCTAAGCCTATTAGTTTGAAGTGGGTTTTTAAAGTCAAACGCGACACATCCGGGAAGATTATTAAATGCAAGGTGAGGCTTTTTACAAAAGGGTATGGTCAACAATTCGGGGTTGATTATGATGAAGTATTTGCACCGACGCCAAAAATGGAGATGGATTAATTATTACTTGCACGCACATGTGGCTTGCAAAGGATGACAAGTTCATCATTTAGATGCCAAATCTGTGTTTTTGAATGGAGTGGTCTATGTTAGTCAAATGGAAGGCTTCGTAAAGAAAGGACACAAGAACAAATTCTGTTAGTTAACTAATGGGCTTCGTCAAGCACCATGAGCTTGGAATCTCAAGCTTGATGGTACGATACAAAATTCCCGATTTTGAGAGTTGCTCTAAAGAACAAGCAGTCTACACGAAACACTAGGGGAATTGATGTAATTATTACATGTATTTTATGTACATGATTTAATTGTTACAAGTTCGAGTACTAAGAAGATCGAAGAATTCAAGAAGCAAACAGAGACAACATTCGAGATGAGCGATCTTGGATTACTTTCTTATTATCTTGGTATTGAAATGATGCATACCGAGAAAGGGATCTTGATCAAGAAATAAGTTGAAGGAAACGAGCTTGTTGGGGTGTAATCTAGCTAAGTATTCTATGGATATCGGATTAAAGCTAACAAATGATGAGAAAAACGAGCTGCTTGATCCAATGATTTATCGAAGGTTTGTTGGATGTCTCATTTATTTATTACATACAAGACTAAATTTATCTTTTGCAGTGGGGATTGCGAGCAGGTACATGCAAATCTTATGGTATCTCGCGTAGTTGTGGTTAAACAAATCCTTTGTTATATTGTCGACACTGCGAGTTATAGGTTATGGTATAAGCAGGGTGGAAGTTACAAGATCATGGGCTTTAGTGATTGTAGCCATAATACTAGTATGAACAATGGAAAGAAGACTACGAGGCATGTATCTTATTTTGGAGAAACACCCGTATCATGGTGTTCACAGAAGCAAAGTATGGTTGCCTTATCATCTTGTGAAGCGGTGTTAATGGCGGCGACTTTTGGGCTTGTCAAGCGATTTGGCTACAATATCCAAATAGTGAAATCATTGGTGAAGAAATGCAAAAGATACTTATTCAAGTATATAATAAATTGGTCATAACATTGATGAAAAATTATGTTTTTCATGGTCGAAGTAAGCATACTGCTACACGATACCATTTCATTTCATTTCATTCGAGGGTTGTTGAAGATGAATTGGTTGAGGCCGAGTAGATGAACAGAGAAACACAAAAGGCTGATATGCTAACTAAAGCACTCGCGAGGATCAAGTTTATTGTAACGCAGGAGTTACTTAGAGTCAAAGACTTCCTAGCCCGGTTCGGGTATTAGGGTGTGAATGTTGGACCGGATCACTTAATACCCAAACCTGAACTGATGGGTTGGGTCATTGGCCTCCCTAAAGGATTAGGGATGTTTATGGTTATCTCAAGCTCGATGTTTATGTTTAATCAGAATAGGTATTATATTTCAATTAGCTTTCCTACCACTATATATTCTATCCATCCTGGATCATTGCGGTTATGAGTGAGATTCAGTCTTGTGTAATTTTCTAAATTCAAAGAGAGTTTGTTCCAAAACTTGTGTGTTTAATCGTATCGGGACCTGAAGAATGTTATTGAATGTTTTTTTAAGTTTGTATATAATGTATGACTAACCTTTGAAGAAATGGATATAAAGGGGGAGCTAAGGCCTCAAATGCTTGATCCATTGGCCCCACTTGCTAAGCATGCATAAGTTGATGACATATGTAACAATTTATAACATGGGGACGATATTATTATTAGTTGAAAATGCATGTTACGGTCGATATCATCGGAATATAAGTGAAGGATGGTTGTGTGATAGGTTTTGCAAGGCACATCCTCCCTTTCATGATTTAGTGTTGTTAAGAAATAAGAAGACACTTATGAAAAGTGTTTTTAAATCATAGATATCTCAAATCCAGTTGTACACGATGAGTGTATTCCTAGCATAAAATAATTTATGACTTCCTAATAATAATGATTATCGTAACTTTTAACCTTACTATTGTGTTATCTTCTACACAAAGTGAAAGAAGGTATAATATCAATAAAATTAACTACCGGATATCTTTAAAACAAAGTAGACACATACCCTGTAAACTTAATTAATATTGGCCTACAACCATTGACTATTTATCTCATAGTTCAAAGTATGTCATGTCAAAGTTGCACAAAATAATATTACATGTCCCCGTTCTAAACTTATTGCAAAATATATACAACGTGACATTGTAACCACCGAACAATAAATACAAAAACAAATGTTGATGGAAGTTGGTAGAAAAAAATGCAGGTCTTGTCGTCATGGACCATATGCATGAGCAATTAATGTATGGCTATTTTTGAATTAATAAAAGAATGAGGTTATTTACCAAAAAAAGTTATTTAATCATTTTTATAATGAGATTAGTCATTAAACGGACCGTCTTACCGATCCATGATAAAGACCATTTGTAATGGTTATACAATGTGACCATGTTCACATGTACTTTTTTGCCATGTAGCTGTCATGTCATGTGACCACTTACATGGTAAAAATAAAGTAGTGGTCTCACATGGATTTCATTAGTACCTCATCATCAATTTATTTTTATTCTAATATAATAATTCCTCATCCATCAATCTAAATCTAATCCATTTAATGCAGAATGGGTATCTCGCGCGTGAAGGTGGTCACGGTTGGCAAGCGCATGAGCCATGGTCACACGGCAGGGAGTGGTGTTGGGTGTGAGTGAGGGGTCATGAGCCCCACTCACAAGTCCATTACGTTTAGTCTAAATTTTAAAACTCTTAATAACGTCATAAATAATTACAAAATATAAAACTACTTCAACTAAGATTTTAAAATGATTTATTTTTTTAAAGTAGGGCCAGTCATTCGATCTGGCCGACAGTCCCGTATTTATGATCAAATGATTTAACTATTTAAATGTTAAATATATGCTTAACTCCAAAAGGTCATAATATATATTTCCTATTAAACATGTAATATGGAAATAAATTTTGTAATGATTGTCCCCATTGGGTAGAAAAAAACAATCCGGCCACCGCCCAGCATTCACGAACATGTGCTTGCACGACACATTAAAATCTCCTTTATATGTTCTTTGGACCCACCCATCTTCCACCCGTATCACATACGATTTTCCCAGCAACCAAACAATATTTATACTAATCTATTATCTTGTACTTATAGAACTATCCACACTTATCTATAGATAACAAATTGAGTGGTTAAGTTATAATACAACGACTATGATAGATACTTGTGTTAATAAAAAGGTTTCATTGGCTGGAGGGGCTAGTGGACCCGAATCTGGGAACTCCAACTTATGTTGACAAGTATTTGTTTTTTCGTGCGATTGTGTTGATGGATTGAACCCAAAACAAAACTTATGTTTTGAATTTTGATATCATATTTACTTCACCTTAAATTATTTAGTGTGCATCAATGATGATTGTAATGTAACATTAATTATTACGTAAAATCATCAGTGATTATGTTATGTTAATTAGGGTTGTTCAAATAGTTGATACTTGATAGCTCGAAGCTTATTTGGATTAAGCTCTAAAAAGCTCACTCGAAATCAACTCATTTGTGTAAAATGAGCCAGCTCAACTTGGATTTGTTGAGCCATAGAAGTGCATGCTATTGGAGAAACAATGTTAGGTCGAATTATTTACAAGGTTTTGAATTGTTGGTTCTGGTTATTCATAATCCATCAGTTCGGTTTCGGTCTAAGGTATGGGTTTGGGCTGACACTTATTTTAAGATAGTTTGGCACTTAGTAGTTTTAAGATTGGGCTGTTAGCTTCACTATGGACCTTACTGGGCTGCTCTGCTCTTGTTAAATGTGTTAAGTAACATAACTCGCCCATAGAGAAAAAAAAAAATAATGCAAAGTGCTAAGAGCATTCACAACCCATCCCCCATTCTCTCCCCCTTTCTTAAAATTTAAGAAAATCCCACAAAAACTCACTCCATCCCAACCCCTTTCTCCATACCCCATTTCTAAAATTTACAAGAACCTTATGTTGAGCCCCCCATATATGGGGTCTTCCATCCTTCCCCCATATCATTTAATAATAATAAAATAATACAAATTAAAGGTGAAGTGAATTAATGTTTGTTGTAAAGAAAAAATAAAATAAAAAAAGCTTTTAGGGGATATAAATGGGGAATGAGATGTGAGAAATTTGCAAAAGTGAGTGGCAAATTTAGAAAACTATGATTTTTTTCTTAAATTATATGGTTGGGGATGGGGGACGGGTTGTGAATGCTCTAAATAGCCATAGTTTGTACTACTATGCAAAATGGCTAAACAACCACATATTAGATTAACTACCGTGTATTATACGAGTGAAATAAATAAAAACATATTAATAGTTAGTAATGAAGAATTAATCAAGAATGATAAAACAGTATTTTGAGATAAGAAAAAAAAAGATATTGTTGAAATTACGTATAAGTAAAAACATTAAGTAATGCAATACCAAATATTGAAAATGAAAAGAAAAACGAGAAAAAATTTTTTTGGACCCACATAAATATAACTCTTTAGTTTATTAGGAGTGTATATATATTACAATAAGTCCGTCAATGTGGTTTCACTCGAGTCACACCTTTAGGTCTAAAAAAAAACGATTGAAGAATGCCATATGTTTATGATTGCCTACTCTATTCCCTCTTCGGGTATGTTTGGCAAGGAGCTTTTAAGAGCTTTTAGGGGCTTCAAGCTCCAAGCTTTTAAGAAAAGCTCATACTTAATAAAAAGCCTTGTTTGGTTGAAGGAGCTGGAAGCTTTTAGGTTGGAGAAAAAGCTCTACAGTGAAAAGCTACTAGCGTTTAAGAAAAAGCTCATACTAGCTACAAGATTTTAATGAGTAAATGACACAAATACCCATTCTATTTTAAATATAAAATAAAAACTTTCCTTACAAGCTTTTTGTTAAAAGACCTAAGGTAAATTGTATTGTTTCAATTTTAGTATTTGGTTTATATGAAACTTGAATATATTGCATAAGGTTTTTGTGTAGGTAATAATATGTGTGGATGTTGAGGTGATTGGGCTTGCAAAGCTGGAAGGAATTAAAAGGTTCAAGAATTGTTGATATAAAGAGAGTCCAGCCTGGTAGATAAGAGTCCATGATAAGAGTCCATGATAAGAAGTCCATAAAGAGGAGGTCAGCCCAGTATGGGTCCAGTATAGTTTGCCACGTTGGCAATCCGTGGCAACTAACACAACTCGTTATTGATCGTTGATTCTGATCACTTGGCTTAATCATAGCCATTCAAGTTTATGGAAAGATGTGATAGAGAGAAGGACTATAAAAGCTTTGTGTTTGTTTTGATCAGCCATTCATTCATTCGTTCAGATTATTGTTCTCTCTCAAAAGTCTTTGTCTCTCTGTACTCTTCTGATTAGGGTTAGAAGTCATGAACATCTTGTTCTGACTTAATCTTGTCTTTGTAATCCTGTTCAGTATAGTTTTAGGGTAAGATCTTGTGATCTGAGAGCTTTATTGTTTTGAGAGAGTTTCAGTTCTTGTAATTCCGTTTTTAGGTTTTGTTCTGGATTGTAACTTTTGGTTTGAGAATAAATCTTTTGGTTATGATATCATGTTATTTTGACATGGTATCAGAGCTGTAAGGTTTATTAGGGTTTGTTGATATCTTGTCTTCGAATCTTGTGTCAGATCTGGTTCCTGGATAAATCTGATATATTACTTGTTTCCGCTGTGGTAATCTGAGGAGCAGAGTGTCTGATCTGCTTGAAGCTGTTGATAGCTTGATTCTGAGGAAGGCTGCATATTTTCTTGCTCTCTGGTGTTTAACCCTAGAAGGTTAAACATTACGAGTTTTGTGGAGAACCCTAACTTGGGATTTTTTGGTGAGATCTTTCTGTTTTTTACCTTCTGGTTATTAGAGTTGTCCTAAGGAGTCATTGTACAGAGCTTGTGCTCTGTTTTAGCTTTAAGGTCGGTCTAGAATTAGGTGGCTCCCACACGAGGACCTGCGTTGGCACCATTGAGTGACGAACCAACGATCTGGAACACCAGTGTGGCTTCGCCTGTGTCTGTCTTGATTGATCTTGTGGTTGTTTGATTCTTGGATAATCTCTGTGTGATAATCTTTTTTGATTGTGTGCTAATATTTTGATTGACTGTTGTGGGTTGATTGATTGATTGGTTTGTTGATTTGATATTTGTTTTTCTTGTTATTAGTTGCTGGCTGTGTGAGAATCTGTGTGTTGATTGCTATTGTCTGAGATTGTTTACTGATTAAATATGGGAGATAATGTGGATCCTAATTCTGGAGGTCCAGTTGTTGTTCCTGGTGAGACTCTTGTGAGCAAACTTGATGCTAGTGATCCATTGTATTTGCATCCATCAGATTCTAGTAACTTGACTATGAAACTTAAAGGTTCTGAGAACTACTCTGTTTGGTCAAATGCTTTAACACTTGCTTTACAAGTAAAAAATAAATGGGGTTTTATAGATAAAAGTTGTGTTAAATCACAAACTGATGATGTGTTAGCTAGGCAATGGGATAGGTGCAATTCAATTGTATTGACTTGGATTCTGAATTCTATTAGTGAGGATTTGTATATGGGACATGTGTTTTCTAAATTGGCTAGTGATGTTTGGACTGAACTTAAGGAAATATATGATAAGGTTGATGGTTCTGTTGTTTTTGATTTGTATCCAAAGATTAATTCATTTGCTCAAAATAACATGCCTGTTTCTGAGTATTATCATAAACTTAATATCATGTGGAGACAATTAGATCAAATTCTTCAGTTGCCTGCTTGTACATGTAATGCATCTAGGGAGTTTAATAATTTCAGTAATATGATAAAATTGATGCAGTTTCTTATGGGACTTGATAGTGCATATCAGAGTGTTAGAACTAGTCTTTTAATTAGAGTAGTGCTTCCAACAGTTAAGGAAGCATTCTCTATTGTGTCAAGGGAGGAGTCTCACAGAAATTCAAGTGGTTTGAATAAAAAAGGTCAAAACACTATGGCATTTTTTGCTAAAACAAGTCAGTCAGTGGATTTTAACAAGAAAGTTAATTCTAGTGAGAGTCAAAAACCTAAGTGTACTCATTGTAACAAGGTTGGTCACTCATCTGATAAATGTTTTCAATTAATTGGTTATCCTCCCTGGGCAAAGGCTAGAGGTATGCAAAAAAAGGCTGTATCTAATAATGTGTGTATTGATAAGACTGATGTGCAAATTCCCTCTTTGTCTAATGAGCAGTTAGCTAAGTTGTTGAGTTTGATTTCTGATAAGCATGGTGATGGTGCTCAAAGTAACAATGTGTCAGGTAGTTTGTTTTCTGGTAATAGTTTTTCACCTTTCTGTGCTAATGCATATATTAAACCCATGTTTTTCTGTTTCAATGTTAATGGAAAAAAGTTTAGGATGGGTTGGATAATAGATTCTGGTGCAAACCAGCATATGGTGACTAGTGAGCATGATTTATCTGACTATGTGGATGTTTCTGATTTGAATATTCAAGTAAAACACCCAAATGGAACTAATGCCTTAGTAACTAAAATAGGAACACTTGATCTTGGTAATGGTGTAATATTGCATGATGTATTTGTTGTTCCTGAATATTGCATTAATTTGATATCTGTGCATAAGCTAGTTAAAGATAATCAATTATTTGTTGGATTTGATGAAAAAACCTGTTATATTCAGGATTTGTCAACCAAGAAAACCCTGGTGACTGGTAGTCAGCTTGAGGGTTTGTACTTCTGTGGTGGATCATTTGTTAATAATAAGGTAGGTGTTAATACCAAACTGTATGATTTATGGCATGCAAGACTTGGTCACCCTGCTGACATTGTCTTGTCTAAATTAGAGTCTGTCATAGGAAGTAAGTTGGTTGGAAATTCTGAATTACCTTGTGATGTGTGTCACAAGGCAAAACAGCACAGGGAACTTTTTCCCTTAAGTGAACATAAATCCACAAGTGTTGGAGATTTGGTTCATCTAGATGTTTGGGGTCCATATAGAGTCCCTAGTAAGGAGGGGTTTAAATACTTCCTTACTATTGTGGATGATTTTTCTAGGGTAGTTTGGATATGTTTAATGAAGAATAAAAGTGAAGTATTTGAACATATACAAGATTTTACTAACATTGTTAAAACTCAATTTGGTAAAACTATAAAGTGTTTTAGGAGTGATAATGGAACTGAATTTGTCAATAATCAGTTTAGTATGTTCTGTAAAACACTTGGTATTCTTCATCAGATTTCTTGTGCTTATACCCCTCAGAAAAATGGGATTGCTGAGAGGAAACATAGGCACTTATTAAATGTAACTAGGGCTTTGTTGTTTCAGAGTAATTTACCTGTTAGATTTTGGTCTGAATGTGTTCTAACTGCTACTTACTTAATAAATAGGACACCTTCATCAGTCTTGAATGGCAGAACCCCCTATGAACTTATGTTTGGCTTTAAACCCTTCCTAGACCATTTGAGGATGTTTGGGTGCTTGTGTTTCACTACTGTTGTAAATGAGTCTAATAAGCTTAGTGAAAGGGCTGAAAAATGTGTCTTTATAGGTTATTCAAATGAAAAGAAAGGTTATAAGGTTTATAGTTTAGAAAGTAAGATTGTTTCTTTTTCAAGAGATGTTAAATTTTTTGAAACAATTTTTCCTTTTAAAGATAAAAATGTTTTTGAAAAGTTTGATGATAACCTTGTAAGTGGTTTAGATTCAATAAATTTTTTCAACTTATATGATAGTGAAACACACACACCTGTACATCATGATGAGCCCAATGATGAAGGAGGGGTTGTAGGTAAGAGTGAGTCAAACACACATGGGTCTCAGCAGTCTGGCAGCATTTCTCACAATCTTGATGAATCTTCAGATTCACATATAGATAGTGAGAACAAAGCCAATGACAGGGCTGAGCATGTGACTTATGACAATGAAAACAATAGACTTCCTGAGGGCAATGATTTAGTAGCTCAGTCAGTTAGAAGAAGTACTAGGGGGTCTACATTGCCTAAAAAACTAGATGATTTCATAGTTGAAGGGAAAGTAAAATTTGGCATAGAAAAAACAGTTAACTATGCTAATCTTAGTGTAGATAATAGAGTGTTTGCTAGCATCCTAAACAAAAGTGTTGAGCCTAGTTGTTATAAACAGGCTGTTCTTGATCCAAATTGGATTAATGCTATGAATGAAGAAATTGAAGCATTAAACAGGAACAACACTTGGAGTTTATTTGACTTACCAAAGGGTAGAAGTCTTGTAGGATGTAAATGGGTCTATAGGATCAAATACAAGTCTAGTGGTGAGATAGAAAGGTACAAGGCTAGACTTGTGGCTAAGGGTTATAGCCAGAAAGAAGGAATAGATTATGAGGAGACTTTCTCTCCTGTTGTGAAATTTGTTACTGTTAAATGTGTTCTTTCAGTAGCTGTTCAAAATAGTTGGAAATTGTTTCAACTAGATATTAACAATGCATTTTTGTATGGAGACTTAAATGAGGATGTTTACATGTCTTTACCTGAGGGTTACTTTTCTGAAAATGAAACTAAGGTGTGTAAATTGAATAAGTCTTTGTATGGTCTGAAACAAGCTCCACGAATGTGGAATGAAAAGCTTGTTGGTGTGTTATGTGACTTGGTTTTACTCAAAGTAAATGTGATTACTCCCTTTTTATAAAAGTCTCTAAAGATGTTACTGTGTATTTGTTAGTATATGTGGATGACATTGTTTTGACTGGAAATTGTATCACAGAAATTAATAAAGTTAAAACTTGTCTAAAAGAAAGGTTTAAAATAAAGGACTTAGGAGAATTAAAGTATTTTCTAGGACTAGAAGTAGTTTCTTGTGATAACAATATATGTTTGTCACAAAGAAAATACTGTATGGATCTCTTAATAGAGTATGGTATGCTTGCATGCAAACCTATTAAGAGTCCTTTGAAACCTCATCATGTCTTAGTAAATATTTGCAAGTCTAAGAACCAAGTGTTAGCTAATATCACTGGTTACCAACAGTTTGTAGGAAAACTGATCTACTTATCACATACTAGACCAGATATTTCTTATGCTGTACATTTTTTGAGTCAATACATGCATAAACCAACTGAGGGGCATTTAAGAATTGCATTTAGATTACTAAGATATTTAAAAGAGGCTCCAGGAAAAGGAATTTATTTTAAACAAAATACAAGTTTTAATCTTTTGGCCTATTCTGATTCTGATTGGGCCAAGTGTGTTGATACAAGAAAATCAGTGACTGGTTTCTGTATATTTTTAGGAAACAATTTAATTTCCTGGAAAAGTAAGAAACAGTCTACAATTGCTAGATCATCTGCTGAGGCAGAGTTTAGGGCTATGTGCACTACTTCATGTGAAATTTTGTGGTTGATAAATTTGTTGTCTGAATTACACATTCAGGTTGAGTTACCTGTGAATTTATTGTGTGATAACAGTGCAGCACTTTCAATTGCTGCAAACCCTGTTTTCTTTGACAAAACCAAGCATTTTGAGCTTGATTTGTTTTTATTAAGAGATCTTGTTTCCAAAGGCTATGTTAAGACTGTGAAAGTCAAGTCTGAAAATCAGTTAACTGACATTATGACCAAGGGACTTGGTGTTTCTCAACATATTGAGTTAAGCAATATGTTGAATATGCTTAATCCTTTTGGGACTACTTAAAGTGTTCAAGTTTTTGGATACTAAAATTGAGGAGGGGTGTTAAAAGACCTAAGGTAAATTGTATTGTTTCAATTTTAGTATTTGGTTTATATGAAACTTGAATATATTGCATAAGGTTTTTGTGTAGGTAATAATATGTGTGGATGTTGAGGTGATTGGGCTTGCAAAGCTGGAAGGAATTAAAGGTTCAAGAATTGTTGATATAAAGAGAGTCCAGCCTGGTAGATAAGAGTCCATGATAAGAGTCCATGATAAGAAGTCCATAAAGAGAAGGTCAGCCCAGTATGGGTCCAGTATAGTTTGCCACGTTGGCAATCCGTGGCAACTAACACAACTCGTTATTGATCGTTTCTGATCACTTGGCTTAATCATAGCGGTTCAAGTTTATGGAAAGATGTGATAGAGAGAAGGACTATAAAAGCTTTGTGTTTGTTTTGATCAACCATTCATTCATTCGTTCAGATTATTGTTCTCTCTCAAAAGTCTTTGTCTTTCTGTACTCTTCTCATTAGGGTTAGAAGTCATGAACATCTTGTTCTGACTTAATCTTGTCTTTGTAATCCTGTTCAGTATAGTTTTAGGGTAAGATCTTGTGATCTGAGAGCTTTATTGTTTTGAGAGAGTTTCAGTTCTTGTAATTTCGTTTTTAGGTTTTGTTCTGGATTGTAACTTTTGGTTTAGAATAAATCTTTTGGTTATGATATCATGTTATTTTGACACTTTTAATTATGCCTATTTTGGTCATTTTATACATTTTATTAAAAGCTCCAGCTACTCTACCAAACACCAAAATATATTTAAAAAGCTTGCAGCTACCAGCTTTCAGCTACCAGCTTGCAGCTACCAGCTTCCAGCTACCAGCTACCAGCTAGTTTTGCCAAACATACCCTTCATTTGATGCGGTTACAGCCATCACTTAAACAATTGTGGCCGGTTTCTTCTTAAACGTAACCAACACAACACTCACACAGACTCTAATGATAAGCTTTTACAACTGCATTCAGTGGCGTAGCTACACCCAGCCCAAGGGGTGCGGGCGCACACCTTGAAAAAAAATTTTTTAGTGTTTATATATACGCGTTTATCCCGTCCGCACCCCGTAAAAATTTTCAATCGCACCCCTTGGATTTTTGAAACCGACCCCTAAGAAAAAAATATAATTACATGTAATTGAGTTAGCCCATTTTATTAGCTAGTAGCCCAAATTCAAGAATAAGACCAAGCCCAAACTTTATAATAAGCCTACAACTTCAAATCCCATTTGAAAAAACTAAACCCAAAAAAACTTTTAACCAAAAAAACCCTCGTACCGCCTCCTCTGTTGTGTGTTGTCTGTTGTGCTTGGCTTGTCTTCATTGAAAAATCAATCAAACTTCAAAGTTCCTGTCTCCATCCATCCACAGGTAACATATGCACTTTTACTCTTTTAGTTTTCATTAGTTTCAATTTCACAATTCACATTGAATATAATATTTGTAATGTAATTGTTTGTACTTTTGTTGAGTCATACTCATGAGTGTTGTGTTGTTTGTCAATTGTCACTTTGTTGAATGATGATGACTTGATGTTATGCCACGTTGATACAATTTGTAAAGCTTTTTTATTTTCTATTGGTTTGGGTTATTTTCTGTTGGTTTTTATAAGTTTTTTTTGTGTAGTTTTCAGAGTAATATTATTATGGAACGATTTCTTAGAAGGAAAAGTGGAGAATCAACTTCAAAAACTCCTGAATTTGTTGACTTGAATACTCTTCCTACGGATCCTGCCGATAGGAAACCGATTTCGTCATATAACGTTAATCAACGAGACGAGATTAGAAGGGCATACATACTTCGAGGACCATATCAACCACAAGGTATAGAATTTCCACAATCAATGTTTGGTGTTGAGTTAAGACGATTTAAAGAAACTTGGTATGATACGTATAAGGGATGGTTAGAGTATAGTATAAAATCGGACCGTGTATTTTGCTTATGTTGCTATTTATTTAGGGGAGCCTTTGGAGATCATAGGGACACATTTATTTCCCAAGGGTGTAACAATTGGAATAAGATTCATGAGACCCTTAGAAAACATAAGGGTCAAGTTAATAGCTTGCACTACAAATGCTTGAAAAGGTGTGACGATTTGCTTAACGAAAAACAATCTATTAAGGCCAAGGTTGATAAACATACTAAAAAGGAAAAGCATGAATACCGAGTTAGATTGGGCGCTTCTTGTAGACTTACAAAAAAGTTAATGAATCAAGGAGCAGCGTTTCGTGGTCATGATGAATCAAATGATTCGTTAAATAAAGGAAATTTCTTGGAATTTTTAGAATTAATGGGTGAAATAAACGAAGATCTTGGTAAGATTATTTTAGGGAATGCACCGGGGAACAACCAAATGACAAGTCCAATGATTCAAAATGATCTTAAAAATTGTTTTGCTCAAGAGATACTAAAACAAATATTTGAAGATCTTGGAGATGATGTTTTTTCTTTACTAGCTGATGAATCAAGTGATGTGTCTAAAAAGGAACAAATGGCCGTGGTTATTCGATATGTTAATAAATGTGGGGTAGTTATGGAACGATTTATTGGGCTTGTTCATGTCATGGAGACGTCCGCGTTAACTCTTAAATCCGCCATTGATGATTTATTAGGCAGTAATGGGTTGAGTTTGGCTAGGATTAGAGGCCAAGGTTATGATGGCGCAAGTAACATGTCGGGTGAGTTTAATGGATTAAGAGCTCTAATTTTAAATGATAATGCTTCGGCTTTCTATGTTCATTGTTTTGCACACCAGCTTCAACTTGTTGTTGTGGCGATTGCAACAAAACACCCGGGTGTTTGGAGACTTTTTGAAATGGTTGGGTCTTTGACAAATGTCATTTGTGCATCTTGCAAACGACAAGACAAGCTTCGCGAAAGTCAAAAGGAATACTTGGAAAATAACCTTGTAATCACCGGGAGTGGGTTGAATCAAGAACTATCGCTTTCAAGGGCCAGGGATACACGTTGGAATTCCCACTGTAAGACTCTTTCTCGTTTGATTTCTTTATATACACCGGCTATGGAAGTGCTTACATATATTAAACATTCAAGTAACCTTACTAAACATAGTAGCCAAGCACATGGACTTTTGATTGAGATGAAAAAATATGAGTTTGTATTCTGCTTACACTTGATGTTGCATATACTAGACATGACAAATACATTGTCCCAAAGTCTTCAAAGGAAAGACCAAGATTTGTTGAACGCAATTTCATTAGTTTCTACTACCAAGAACCAACTTACAAAGTTTAGATTGGAGGGTTTTGACAAGTTCTTAGAGTTAGTTAACTCTTTTTGTGATAAGCATGAACTTGAAGTGGTAAACATGGATGGTGAATACGTTGACCCAATGATGCCATGAAAAAAAACAAACGTCACACTTCGCCACTATTATAAAGTTGACTGCTTCAATTCGATTCTAGATATGCAAATCCAAGAATTTTGGAATCGTTTTAACGAGGTAACATCCGAGTTACTTGTTTGTATTAATAGCTTGAGTCCTTGTGATAATTTTGGTGCGTTTGATGTTCCAAAACTACTACGATTAGCCGAGATGTATCCACATGATTTTGATGATGAAGATAAAAGAAGACTTTCGGTTGAACTTGAGAGCTACATTGATAATGTAAAAGCGGATACACGATTTACCAAATTGAATGGTTTATCAAGCCTTGTAAAATTGATGGTTGAAACAAAGAAACACCTTAACTTTATATTGGTGTATCGTTTATTGAAGCTAGCTCTCACATTGCCCGTCGCAACTGCAACCGTTGAAAGAAGCTTTTCGGCAATGAAGTTTGTGAAGAACAGTTTACGTAATAGGATTGGTGATGAGAATTTAAACGATAGTTGTATTGCTTTTATTGAAAAGGACTTGCTTAGAAACGTGGAGATAGAAGATGTTATAGATAGATTCCAAAAAATGAAGACCCGAAGAGAACAACTTTAAATTTTAGAATTTTGTTATGCATATGTAATGACGTTTAAATTACTTTTGGCTTCTTTTTCTTGATTATATAATTTTAGTGTTATTATTTTTGGTATACGACCCGACCCGACCCGGACCGACCCGGGCCACGTAATGATAAGCGACCCATAGGCTTATGACAATGAAAACAATAGACTTCCTGAGGGCAATGATTTAGTAGCTCAGTCAGTTAGAAGAAGTACTAGGGGGTCTACATTGCCTAAAAAACTAGATGATTTCATAGTTGAAGGGAAAGTAAAATTTGGCATAGAAAAAACAGTTAACTATGCTAATCTTAGTGTAGATAATAGAGTGTTTGCTAGCATCCTAAACAAAAGTGTTGAGCCTAGTTGTTATAAACAGGCTGTTCTTGATCCAAATTGGATTAATGCTATGAATGAAGAAATTGAAGCATTAAACAGGAACAACACTTGGAGTTTAGTTGACTTACCAAAGGGTAGAAGTCTTGTAGGATGTAAATGGGTCTATAGGATCAAATACAAGTCTAGTGGTGAGATAGAAAGGTACAAGGCTAGACTTGTGGCTAAGGTTATAGCCAGAAAGAAGGAATAGATTATGAGGAGACTTTCTCTCCTGTTGTGAAATTTGTTACTGTTAAATGTGTTCTTTCAGTAGCTGTTCAAAATAGTTGGAAATTGTTTCAACTAGATATTAACAATGCATTTTTGTATGGAGACTTAAATGAGGATGTTTACATGTCTTTACCTGAGGGTTACTTTTCTGAAAATGAAACTAAGGTGTGTAAATTGAATAAGTCTTTGTATGGTCTGAAACAAGCTCCACGAATGTGGAATGAAAAGCTTGTTGGTGTGTTATGTGACTTGGGTTTTACTCAAAGTAAATGTGATTACTCCCTTTTTATAAAAGTCTCTAAAGATGTTACTGTGTATTTGTTAGTATATGTGGATGACATTGTTTTGACTGGAAATTGTATCACAGAAATTAATAAAGTTAAAACTTGTCTAAAAGAAAGGTTTAAAATAAAGGACTTAGGAGAATTAAAGTATTTTCTAGGACTAGAAGTAGTTTCTTGTGATAACAATATATGTTTGTCACAAAGAAAATACTGTATGGATCTCTTAATAGAGTATGGTATGCTTGCATGCAAACCTATTAAGAGTCCTTTGGAACCTCATCATGTCTTAGTAAATATTTGCAAGTCTAAGAACCAAGTGTTAGCTAATATCACTGGTTACCAACAGTTTGTAGGAAAACTGATCTACTTATCACATACTAGACCAGATATTTCTTATGCTGTACATTTTTGAGTCAATACATGCATAAACCAACTGAGGGCATTTAAGAATTGCATTTAGATTACTAAGATATTTAAAAGAGGCTCCAGGAAAAGGAATTTATTTTAAACAAAATACAAGTTTTAATCTTTTGGCCTATTCTGATTCTGATTGGGCCAAGTGTGTTGATACAAGAAAATCAGTGACTGGTTTCTGTATATTTTTAGGAAACAATTTAATTTCCTGGAAAAGTAAGAAACAGTCTACAATTGCTAGATCATCTGCTGAGGCAGAGTTTAGGGCTATGTGCACTACTTAATGTGAAATTTTGTGGTTGATAAATTTGTTGTCTGAATTACACATTCAGGTTGAGTTACCTGTGAATTTATTGTGTGATAACAGTGCAGCACTTTCAATTGCTGCAAACCCTGTTTTCTTTGACAAAACCAAGCATTTTGAGCTTGATTTGTTTTTCTTAAGAGATCATGTTTCCAAAGGCTATGTTAAGACTGTGAAAGTTAAGTCTGAAAATCAGTTAGCTGACATTATGACCAAGGGACTTGGTGTTTCTCAACATATTGAGTTAAGCAATATGTTGAATATGCTTAATCCTTTCGGGACTACTTAAAGTGTTCAAGTTTTTGGATACTAAAATTGAGGAGGGGTGTTAAAAGACATAAGGTAAATTGTATTGTTTCAATTTTAGTATTTGGTTTATATGAAACTTGAATATATTGCATAAGGTTTTTGTGTAGGTAATAATATGTGTGGATGTTGAGGTGATTGGGCTTGCAAAGCTGGAAGGAATTAAAGGTTCAAGAATTGTTGATATAAAGAGAGTCCAGCCTGGTAGATAAGAGTCCATGATAAGAGTCCATGATAAGAGTCCATGATAAGAAGTCCATAAAGAGGAGGTCAGCCCAGTATGGGTCCAGTATAGTTTGCCACGTTGGCAATCCGTGGCAACTAACACAACTCGTTATTGATCGTTTCTGATCACTTGGCTTAATCATAGCCGTTCAAGTTTATGGAAAGATGTGATAGAGAGGACTATAAAAGCTTTGTGTTTGTTTTGATCAGCCATTCATTCATTCGTTCAGATTATTGTTCTCTCTCAAAAGTCTTTGTCTCTCTGTACTCTTCTGATTAGGGTTAGAAGTCATGAACATCTTGTTCTGACTTAATCTTGTCTTTGTAATCCTGTTCAGTATAGTTTTAGGGTAAGATCTTGTGATCTGAGAGCTTTATTGTTTTGAGAGAGTTTCAGTTCTTGTAATTTCGTTTTTAGGTTTTGTTCTAGATTGTAACTTTTGGTTTGAGAATAAATCTTTTGGTTATGATATCATGTTATTTTGACACTTTTAATTATGCCTATTTTGGTCATTTTATACATTTTATTAAAAGCTCCAGCTACTCTACCAAACACCAAAATATATTTAAAAAGCTTGCAGCTACCAGCTTTCAGCTACGAGCTTGCAGCTACCAGCTTCCAGCTACCAGCTAGTTTTGCCAAACATACCCTTCATTTGATGCGGTTACAGCCCTCACTTAAACAATTGTGGCCGGTTTCTTCTTAAACGTAACCAACACAACACTCACACAGACTCTAATGATAAGCTTTTACAACTGCATTCAGTGGCGTAGCTACACCCAGCCCAAGGGGTGCGGGCGCACACCTTGAAAAAAAAAATTTAGTGTTTATATATACGCGTTTATCCCGTCCGCACCCCTTAAAAATTTTCAATCGCACCCCTTGGATTTTTGAAACCGACCCCTAAGAAAAAAATATAATTACATGTAATTGAGTTAGCCCATTTTATTAGCTAGTAGCCCAAATTCAAGAATAAGACCAAGCCCAAACTTTATAATAAGCCTACAACTTCAAATCCCATTTGAAAAAACTAAACCCAAAAAAACTTTTAACCAAAAAAACCCTCGTACCGCCTCCTCTGTTGTGTGTTGTCTGTTGTGCTTAGCTTGTCTTCATTGAAAAATCAATCAAACTTCAAAGTTCCTGTCTCCATCCATCCACAGGTAACATATGCACTTTTACTCTTTTAGTTTTCATTAGTTTCAATTTCACAATTCACATTGAATATAATATTTGTAATGTAATTGTTTTGTACTTTTGTTGAGTCATACTCATGAGTGTTGTGTTGTTTGTCAATTGTCACTTTGTTGAATGATGATGACTTGATGTTATGCCACGTTGATACAATTTGTAAAGCTTTTTTATTTTCTATTGGTTTGGGTTATTTTCTGTTGGTTTTTATAAGTTTTTTTGTGTAGTTTTCAAAGTAATATTATTATGGAACGATTTCTTAGAAGGAAAAGTGGAGAATCAACTTCAAAAACTCCTGAATTTGTTGACTTGAATACTCTTCCTATGGATCCTGCCGATAGGAAACCGATTTCGTCATATAACGTTAATCAACGAGACGAGATTAGAAGGGCATACATACTTCGAGGACCATATCAACCACAAGGTATAGAATTTCAAAAATCAATGTTTGGTGTTGAGTTAAGACGATTTAAAGAAACTTGGTATGATACGTATAAGGGATGGTTAGAGTATAGTATAAAATCGGACCGTGTATTTTGCTTATGTTGCTATTTGTTTAGGGGAGCCTTTGGAGATCATAGGGACACATTTATTTCCCAAGGGTGTAACAATTGGAATAAGATTCATGAGACCCTTAGAAAACATAAGGGTCAAGTTAATAGCTTGCACTACAAATGCTTGAAAAGGTGTGACGATTTGCTTAACGAAAAACAATCTATTAAGGCCAAGGTTGATAAACATACTAAAAAGGAAAAGCATGAATACCGAGTTAGATTGGGCGCTTCTTGTAGACTTACAAAAAAGTTAATGAATCAAGGAGCAGCGTTTCGTGGTCATGATGAATCAAATGATTCGTTAAATAAAGGAAATTTCTTGGAATTTTTAGAATTAATGGGTGAAATAAACGAAGATCTTGGTAAGATTATTTTAGGGAATGCACCGGGGAACAACCAAATGACAAGTCCAATGATTCAAAATGATCTTAAAAATTGTTTTGCTCAAGAGATACTAAAACAAATATTTGAAGATCTTGGAGATGATGTTTTTTCTTTACTAGCTGATGAATCAAGTGATGTGTCTAAAAAGGAACAAATGGCCGTGGTTATTCGATATGTTAATAAATGTGGGGTAGTTATGGAACGATTTATTGGGCCTGTTCATGTCATGGAGACGTCCGCGTTAACTCTTAAATCCGCCATTGATGATTTATTAGGCAGTAATGGGTTGAGTTTGGCTAGGATTAGAGGCCAAGGTTATGATGGCGCAAGTAACATGTCGGGTGAGTTTAATGGATTAAGAGCTCTAATTTTAAATGATAATGCTTCGGCTTTCTATGTTCATTGTTTTGCACACCAGCTTCAACTTGTTGTTGTGGCGATTGCAACAAAACACCCGGGTGTTTGGAGACTTTTTGAAATGGTTGGGTCTTTGACAAATGTCATTTGTGCATCTTGCAAACGACAAGACAAGCTTCGCGAAAGTCAAAAGGAATACTTGGAAAATAACCTTGTAATCACCGGGAGTGGGTTGAATCAAGAACTATCGCTTTCAAGGGCCAGGGATACACGTTGGAATTCCCACTGTAAGACTCTTTCTCGTTTGATTTCTTTATATACACCGGCTATGGAAGTGCTTACATATATTAAACATTCAAGTAACCTTAATTACTAAACATAGTAGCCAAGCACATGGACTTTTGATTGAGATGAAAAAATATGAGTTTGTATTCTGCTTACACTTGATGTTGCATATACTAGACATGACAAATACATTGTCCCAAAGTCTTCAAAGGAAAGACCAAGATTTGTTCAACGCAATTTCATTAGTTTCTACTACCAAGAACCAACTTACAAAGTTTAGATTGGAGGGTTTTGACAAGTTCTTAGAGTTAGTTAACTCTTTTTGTGATAAGCATGAACTTGAAGTGGTAAACATGGATGGTGAATACGTTGACCCAATGATGCCAAGAAAAAAACAAACGTCACACTTCGCCACTATTATAAAGTTGACTGCTTCAATTCGATTCTAGATATGCAAATCCAAGAATTTTGGAATCGTTTTAACGAGGTAAACATCCGAGTTACTTGTTTGTATTAATAGCTTGAGTCCTTGTGATAATTTTGGTGCGTTTGATGTTCCAAAACTACTACGATTAGCCGAGATGTATCCACATGATTTTGATGATGAAGATAAAAGAAGACTTTCGGTTGAACTTGAGAGCTACATTGATAATGTAAAAGCGGATACACGATTTACCAAATTGAATGGTTTATCAAGCCTTGTAAAATTGATGGTTGAAACAAAGAAACACCTTAACTTTATATTGGTGTATCGTTTATTGAAGCTAGCTCTCACATTGCCCGTCGCAACTGCAACCGTTGAAAGAAGCTTTTCGGCAATGAAGTTTGTGAAGAACAGTTTACGTAATAGGATTGGTGATGAGAATTTAAACGATAGTTGTATTGCTTTTATTGAAAAGGACTTGCTTAGAAACGTGGAGATAGAAGATGTTATAGATAGATTCCAAAAAATGAAGACCCGAAGAGAACAACTTTAAATTTTAGAATTTTGTTATGCATATGTAATGACGTTTAAATTACTTTTGGCTTCTTTTTCTTGATTATATAATTTTAGTGTTATTATTTTTGGTATACGACCCGACCCGACCCGGACCGACCCGGGCCACGTAATGATAAGCGACCCATAGGCTTATGACAATGAAAACAATAGACTTCCTGAGGGCAATGATTCAGTAGCTCAGTCAGTTAGAAGAAGTACTAGGGGGTCTACATTGCCTAAAAAACTAGATGATTTCATAGATGAAGGGAAAGTAAAATTTGGCATAGAAACAACAGTTAACTATGCTAATCTTAGTGTAGATAATAGAGTGTTTGCTAGCATCCTAAACAAAAGTGTTGAGCCTAGTTGTTATAAACAGGTTGTTCTTGATCCAAATTGGATTAATGCTATGAATGAAGAAATTGAAGCATTAAACAGGAACAACACTTGGAGTTTAGTTGACTTACCAAAGGGTAGAAGTCTTGTAGGATGTAAATGGGTCTATAGGATCAAATACAAGTCTAGTGGTGAGATAGAAAGGTACAAGGCTAGACTTGTGGCTAAGGGTTATAGCCAGAAAGAAGGAATAGATTATGAGGAGACTTTCTCTCCTGTTGTGAAATTTGTTACTGTTAAATGTGTTCTTTCAGTAGCTGTTCAAAATAGTTGGAAATTGTTTCAACTAGATATTAACAATGCAGTTTTGTATGGAGACTTAAATGAGGATGTTTACATGTCTTTACCTGAGGGTTACTTTTCTGAATATGAAACTAAGGTGTGTAAATCGAATAAGTCTTTGTATGGTCTGAAACAAGCTCCACGAATGTGGAATGAAAAGCTTGTTGGTGTGTTATGTGACTTGGGTTTTACTCAAAGTAAATGTGATTACTCCCTTTTTATAAAAGTCTCTAAAGATGTTACTGTGTATTTGTTAGTATATGTGGATGACATTGTTTTGACTGGAAATTGTATCACAGAAATTAATAAAGTTAAAACTTGTCTAAAAGAAAGGTTTAAAATAAAGGACTTAGGAGAATTAAAGTATTTTCTAGGACTAGAAGTAGTTTCTTGTGATAACAATATATGTTTGTCACAAAGAAAATACTGTATGGATCTCTTAATAGAGTATGGTATGCTTGCATGCAAACCTATTAAGAGTCCTTTGGAACCTCATCATGTCTTAGTAAATATTTGCAAGTCTAAGAACCAAGTGTTAGCTAATATCACTGGTTACCAACAGTTTGTAGGAAAACTGATCTACTTATCACATACTAGACCAGATATTTATTATGCTGTACATTTTTTGAGTCAATACATGCATAAACCAACTGAGGGGCATTTAAGAATTGCATTTAGATTACTAAGATATTTAAAAGAGGCTCCAGGAAAAGGAATTTATTTTAAACAAAATACAAGTTTTAATCTTTTGGCCTATTCTGATTCTGATTGGGCCAAGTGTGTTGATACAAGAAAATCAGTGACTGGTTTCTGTATATTTTTAGGAAACAATTTAATTTCCTGGAAAAGTAAGAAACAGTCTACAATTGCTAGATCATCTGCTGAGGCAGAGTTTAGGGCTATGTGCACTACTTAATGTGAAATTTTGTGGTTGATAAATTTGTTGTCTGAATTACACATTCAGGTTGAGTTACCTGTGAATTTATTGTGTGATAATAGTGCAGCACTTTCAATTGCTGCAAACCCTGTTTTCTTTGACAAAACCAAGCATTTTGAGCTTGATTTGTTTTTCTTAAGAGATCTTGTTTCCAAAGGCTATGTTAAGACTGTGAAAGTCAAGTCTGAAAATCAGTTAGCTGACATTATGACCAAGGGACTTGGTGTTTCTCAACATATTGAGTTAAGCAATATGTTGAATATGCTTAATCCTTTTGGGACTACTTAAAGTGTTCAAGTTTTTGGATACTAAAATTGAGGAGGGGTGTTAAAAGACCTAAGGTAAATTGAATTGTTTCAATTTTAGTATTTGGTTTATATGAAACTTGAATATATTGCATAAGGTTTTTGTGTAGGTAATAATATGTGTGGATGTTGAGGTGATTGGGCTTGCAAAGCTGGAAGGAATTAAAGGTTCAAGAATTGTTGATATAAAGAGAGTCCAGCCTGGTAGATAAGAGTCCATGATAAGAGTCCATGATAAGAAGTCCATAAAGAGGAGGTCAGCCCAGTATGGGTCCAGTATAGTTTGCCACGTTGGCAATCCGTGGCAACTAACACAACTCATTATTGATCGTTTCTGATCACTTGGCTTAATCATAGCCGTTCAAGTTTATGGAAAGATGTGATAGAGAGAAGGACTATAAAAGCTTTGTGTTTGTTTTGATCAGCCATTCATTCATTCGTTCAGATTATTGTTCTCTCTCAAAAGTCTTTGTCTCTCTGTACTCTTCTGATTAGGGTTAGAAGTCATGAACATCTTGTTCTGACTTAATCTTGTCTTTGTAATCCTGTTCAGTATAGTTTTAGGGTAAGATCTTGTGATCTGAGAGCTTTATTGTTTTGAGAGAGTTTCAGTTCTTGTAATTTCGTTTTTAGGTTTTGTTCTGGATTGTAACTTTTGGTTTGAGAATAAATCTTTTGGTTATGATATCATGTTATTTTGACACTTTTAATTATGCCTATTTTGGTCATTTTATACATTTTATTAAAAGCTCCAGCTACTCTACCAAACACCAAAATATATTTAAAAAGCTTGCAGCTACCAGCTTGCAGCTACCAGCTAGTTTTGCCAAACATACCCTTCATTTGATGCGGTTACAGCCCTCACTTAAACAATTGTGGCCGGTTTCTTCTTAAACGTAACCAACACAACACTCACACAGACTCTAATGATAAGCTTTTACAACTGCATTACATATCAAAAGCCGTTTCTGAGTATGTGCGTTCTTTGCAAAATGACAGGCCAATTTTCGGTTTATTAGTATCCCCAACTCAGAAACATGTGGTGATAACATAAGCTAGAATCATTTTAATCCAAAGCCGTTTGACTAAAAGTGGAACACCCATTTGGGCTACATGTGGAATGCCCATTCGGGCTGTCACATGTTCTAGGATGAGTACAAGATTGAGCATAGGGCAAACAGAATCCCAATGGTCAATTTTAACTTAAGCACCTAAGACCATAAACAAAATACTCACATGAACCGGCGAATCAAACCCCCCAACAGTATGAGAGCGTGTATAATATACGATTTAAAATAAAAGATATAAAACTAAAAATATCGAAACCCTTGGCCAAACATCACACTATCACAATTGCATACTCCAAACTAAGACAAAGGTGATGGGTCACTTGGGTTAGTGCGGTTGCCATAAAAAAAGAAGAAAAAAAAGGCGACAGTGCGTGTCATGTGAATTGTAAAAGGCTGAATAGTTTGATTAGAATAATGCAAAACATCCACTAATCTTGACTACACATTAGATTTACATTCTTATTATACATAGTATTACATATTATATTAATCTTATAGTGTCACGGGCAAGTTACTGTAAAGGTATTCCATTCACCGACTCCTCAAAAGACAAAACATAACCACCGACCATATTCACATGCCAAACCCACATGGCTAGTTTAACTACCTACATATACTTCTATAAAGTCACATACATGCACAACACAACACTTACACACTAATAACTAATCACACAAACATGGCAGAATTTAGAGGCTATGTTCTCCTAAGGTGTTTATTGACAATAACACTCATTGTATCAGTTAGCTGCACCATATCACCAACTAGCACCACCACCACTGTTTGCAATGTCCCAATGACAGATCTCATGGAATGTCTTCCCGCAATCACGGGTGCACACCCGCCAGCACCTACCCGGCTGTGTTGCAAGGTGATACATAGGGTTGACCTCCCGTGTCTCTGCCGCTACAAGCCGGAGCTTGCTAAGTTTGGAGCCAACCCTGAAGCCGCTATGGCTGTACCGAAAAAATGTGGTATCAAGTCTACACCAAAATGCTAAGTCACACCCTTGTTTAATTCGTTTAATATCATATGTTCTTAATCAAGTGAGCTTCTATGCTCCATTTACACGTTCTAATGTCATGCTTGTACCATTGTACTTTTCGTATTTGTTATTCAATGAAGAAATACAAAAAAAATATATATATATGCACGTTAAAATTATTATTTTTTTGCACAAATACCACATAATGTAAGCAAGTTATGCAATGCACATGAATTCGAATTCTAGTCATTCAACTTTTGCCATCCATGCTTGAAAACAAGGAATAACATCTTTCTATATTATCAACATCATCAACAATTACAAATGAGGGTTTTACAATCCATTTATCATCAACATAGTGAAAGGGTGTGAAGCCCTTTAGTGAACCAACATACTAATTTAATTATGTAACACTAACTTAGGTTAAATACCAATAAATCTTTTGATGCCAATATTATTTCCAACAGAGCGCGCCACACCTTTGAAGGGCGTTGTGGTACATTGATCATGACCGATATGTTTAACTTAGGCTGGTTATCCCCTTTGAGTACCTTTCATGCAAGATATTTTTTCCTGTCCACTACAACATGTAGTATGCTTTATAATTTTCTTAGCTTTGTCCTAGGCAAGGTCGGTGTTATACGGCCCACCAAATATAGGCCGCATATACATGTCATCGAATCTCCTCCAATAGGAGTGGATTGTGGACACAGGTCGACCTTCCATTAGCATTGGTTCCTCGATATTAAGTAACGGAAGTCTAATATCATCTATAGGGGATGGTCTAGAAGGAAGAATATATCTGATAAGCGGTTTTGTCAGCAAACCGAAAACCTGAAATCAAAGCTTGTTTTAATATATTTTCAAGCTTAAACGATTTACACACGCAGAAGTGGAAATAAATACTTACAACTGTACTGAATAGCACGATTACAATGGTCGTGGTGATCATTGTAGCGTTAATTGGATCGAGCGTCACACCAGAAAGAGTAAACTAAATAAAAACCATAAAAATAAATCAATGATGCCATTGTGCTAGTGTAGAATAAATGAGAATTTTATAGGAATAAACCTTTAGTATAAAAAGATACCTGTTTAAATGCTAAAGCTACAGACACAGCACCTCTCATCAGACCAGCCCACCAAATTACTACCTAAATCATACGATAAGTTGGTTACGATTCTCCAAAGCGCGTTACATCTATATTGGTTTATGGGACGGAAATATGGCTATGCTTAGAAAATAGAGTTACCTGGCGTTGTCCTGTGATTTTTGACGAAGGGTCGTCACCTCTTTGCAAGTAATTAGCAATAAAAGAAAGCGGAAACACAAAAGCAGCTCGTCCAAGTAATATGAGCAACATCACAGTGCTGTATATGCCTAGTGAAGTCCAAAGACTGCAACAAAAAAATAACGATCAAGAAAAATCTTTTGCTCTAAAAATGATTTGTCGCGCATGATCACGGAGATTAACTTCACTAGAAGACTAATAATACCTTAATATGCTCAATTTCCACTTCTCATAGTCCAGTGAATCCATTCCCACATAAAGAAATATGAACGTTTCTGCAATAAAAGACATCGCTGCAAAAGCCTGCCTGAAACCGTATAATTTTCAATACAAAGTAAGTAATGGCAATACGACTGAGTAAATATATATACTAATGGATTATACAAATGAGTTTAGAGTGGATCATTTGGTAAACAAATAATCTGTACCATACATACCTGCTTGTAACTCTAGAGTTTTCGGTCACATTATGCCATGCATAGTGTGACATTAGAACTCCAGCAAAAAATACTGTCAATATTCCACTGAGTTCACATAACTGCACAAAGTCACAAACCAAAATAAACCACCACTTATGGACCGGACTTTGATTTTTTATCAGCTCGATGTCGTAAGATTAATTTATATAGTTATCGACCAATGGATAGTTACCTCTGCCAACATGTAGGACAAATATGCTATCAAAATCATCAAAGAAATTTCGCGTACACTTGAATGCCTGCCAAAGCCCAGACCTCTAAGAATGAACGATGCCAAAAGCCCGGCCTGCAGAATATTCAACAAACATGGGATGAAAACGTGTTTGGTTCGATTAGTTTGAAATTTAAAACCACATTTATGAACAAAATTTGACTTACAACAACTCCAAGAACAGTGCTTGCACAGAACAAATTCAAGAAATCTAATACGATTTGAAGAGCAGCCTCAACACCAAGTGTACCTGTAGTGATCTTTCGAACCGCATTGAAGAGAACAACTGATGTTGCATCATTTACAACTCCTTCACCAAAGACTAGACTGTAGAGCAAAGGAGTCTCATCTTGATGCAAAATCTGCATATTGCATTCTTGTCAGTGATTATAAAAAGACTTGGATTACATTATAAGAAGCTAGCTTGTTGTTTATGGATATTAACACTAACCTGTAATGTAGAGACAGTATCTGTAGATGAGAAAATGGTCCCTATAGCTGCATAAATTGGAGGATGACAATAAGTTTTCTATTGGGCCGTATGATAGGGTAAAAGTGATCAAATGGGCCATAATATAACAATTACAATAACCCTATATTTATGCTAAACCTATACTAATCCTAACCCAACCAAACTCAATTAAATAAACATAAACAAATAAAACAAACCAACAAAACCCCCCCCCAAAAAAAAAAAAAAACCAAAAATAAAAATTAAACTCTAACAAGTCTATATAGTTCACATCTTTATCAGCTCCTTTCATCCCAATTCAATCTTGTATTTCTTTTGATTTCCGTGAACTAATGAAAATTAGGGGTGCTTAACGGTTCGGGTTCGCAGGTTCAACCGAACCTGAAAATTTTACATGAACCCGAACCCGACCTGAACCCAAAAATTTTGACATACATATGAACCCGAACCCGACCCATTCAACCTGATTTTTTTTGTTTTTTCGCAAACTAATGTATTAAAATTTTACTACAAAAAACACAAACATATATAAAACATTTATGTTTTATTTATAAAATTAATACCAATTTCTATTTTAAGTTATAAGTGTAGCATAAAATACCTAACCAATTTAATTTATAAGATAAAACATATTGTAAAAAACAATATATTGTATAAGGATGTTAAACGGGTCAACCCGCCTACCCGCCCCGGGTTGACCCGAACCTGACCCGTTTAGCTAAACAGGTTCCCGAGTTCAACCCGAACCCGACCAGAACCCATTTAGACTAAACCTAAACCCGCTAATTTCGTGTTAGGTTCGGGTCGTGTTTTTAGGTCGTGTCAGAAATTCACACCCTAATCAAAATTAGTCCAACAAGTGGCGAAAATAGTCATGTGGGCCGTGCATGACTAATCACAAAGTTATACGGCCCGTACGATAATGCCAGTGGTGTCCATATAGCATCACTCATTTATTATAGCAACACGCCAATACTTCCATCGAAACAATTACAATGATTATAATTTACAAAGAAGATACAAAATTAAAAGATCATCATACTAAGATACTCGCTGATGGTCAAGCCCTCGAGCCCGAATTTTGGAAACAGCCACCAGCAACCTTCATAAAACCATTTCAAGATTATCTTAAGATAATAATAATTCACATAAAACATAACAAAAAAGATTGTTCAATTACCGGCAGCAACAATGGATGTAGATATAAACACACCAATAACTCCGAACAACATAATGGGAAAAAAGTTATGAAAAAACTGTTTCTTCTTCATCGAAAACCTGCCATAAAGTAAACCCAAATCGTATCATAAAAACCAGACACAAAACAATCAGAAACAATTAAAAGACTGTCTAAAAAATAATAAAGGTTACCCTGCATTAAAGATTATAGGTGGAAGCAGATAAATGAAGAACAGTTCTTCATCAAATCTCAACAAGTTAGAGCTTTTCCATTTGTTTGTACATAAGATGATCGTCCCAACAAAACAACCCTGTTAAGTTGAAAACTGAATCCATTTATTTAAATATCGTAAACAAATATATAAATTTGGTGATACATGAACACGGATGAATTTTTTTTAACCAAATACCGATACCATACCACTACCATATAGGTAAGAGTCTAAACATATATTGTAAGCTATTTAAAATTTACTGGTTTGAGATTTTAACTGTAGCTTACCATATATAATGTATGATTTTTAAGTTCCCTAACAGTATTATACAGAACGGTATCGTACTGACCTCATGCATGTCATCCACATGCACATGCACGTGCACACACGCACACATAGTAATAACTAAACACACAAACATGGTATGATTTACGTACGATGATGATGGCGGTGATGGACTCGTTAACCCAGCGGTTCTTGTTAATCACGTGTCCAATGGCTAAACACAGACAAAGCACGGAGACAAAGAGTGTGATAGGAAGCACATGACTGTGAGTGGTTTGGAAGTTAATGGCTAGGGAGAACAAAGTGGTGAATTGATCCATATGGGTATGAATAGGAACAAAACTTTGATTATCTTAGTTGGTATGGTAACGAAGACAAAACAGGGAGAACATTAACAGTCGACGAGGGATTTTTGTATGACAAGAATAGACGTGCTATTATTTTGGGTTTTTAAAGGTTTCGTTTTTAGTTTTCCTATACGTGCAGGTTAAGGATTGATGAGGAGATAACGATAATAATAAACACTATTGGGCACATCAAACTGTTTGTAATTATCTAGTGAGTTATATTTAGATAATTAAAGATGGCAATTTGAGTAGGTTTAGAGTTAGAGATCAAGTTATTCTACACAATGTAACAAAAATAAGAAGAGTGAGAAGTATACAAAAAACGGAAAGAGATAACGTACAAAAAACCTTAACGTGAAAAGCGTAAGAAGCATTCTCGGCCATTAGATTAAGACGGTGGCAAGATGGTAATTAACAACCCTAATCATATTTGGGTTAATCTAACCAAGGGTAAATTAGGAAAAAACGTTTAAATTTTATTCAAATCGTAACAATAGACTCAATCGAAACATAATTTTTCAATGATTGAAACATGATTTTTCATCGTTTTAAACGTTCAGAATGATTACACAATCAAAATAACAAAAAACATTCGATTACAATTAACAAAAACGTAAAAAATAAAAACACAGAGCTTTACACTCAGACGATTAATCATACGAAAAACATACAATTATGAATAAACGCTCGTAATATTTGTCAAATACTTTCGATTTTGTTTCAATAAGTATGATTAAACATAAAAATTAGGTTAAAAAAATTTGCAGAAAAAAAAAACGATGTTGGTGATAACATAGTGTTTTAAATGCACATACATTATTTTAAACGCACGTTGTAATGTTTAGACGCACTTGTTGTAAAATTTAAACTCACATGTCTTGAAACGCACCTTGTAAGTGTTTGGACGCACCTTGTAAGTGTTTGGACGGACCATGTAAGTGTATATAAACATTTACAACGTGCTTCTAAACACTTACAAGGTGCGTCCAAACACTTACAAGGTGTGTCCAAACACTTACAAGGTGCGTTTCAAGGCATGTGAGTTTAAATTCTACAACAAGTGCATCTAAACATTACAACATGCGTTTGAAACTGTCTGTTATCACAAACTTCATCTGCAACTTCTTTTTTAACCTAATTTTTATGTTTAATCCTTCTTCTTAAACAAAATCGAAAGTAATTGACAACTATAAACGTACGTTATGTATCTTCTTCTTCATCATACCATTACTGATAATCAAAATTCCATCATCTAATCTTTCTATCTGTACAATACATCCATGATCCTTGATTTTGATCAGCAACATATAATCAAGATGTAAGCCTAAGTCAATCATACGATCATCCGTAGTAATTAATCGTTAAAAAAATGTTGGTCGAATGAAAAAACAGAGCATAATTATAATCGTATAAAATTATTGTTAACTGAATCGTGAATTGAATAGATCGTCAATCGAAAATAGTTAGTCGATCGTGAATTGAATCCTGAATTGAATCTGAAACGTGAATTGAACTGTGAATGATTGGATCAGAGATTCGCGTAACAGTTATAGGTAAAATGTCTGATTTGCCCATTGATTTAACTGTAATTGAGTTTAATTGGTTTAACCATAGTTGACAGGTGGCAACTTCTCATTGCTTCTTATTTCTCACATTAAGGATACTTTGTATCCTATACTTTCTCACAAAAAACACAATAGATCATGAAATATGACACAATGAGCCATAAAATATAACACAGTGCTGAAAAATATAACACAATGCTAAGAACAAAGACACAATGAATTTAAAAAATGACACAATGATGAAAATAAGATAAAGACACAATGCTACATAAAAGACACAATGATATAACGTATATTCTAATAACTACAAGCTAAAACCCTAAAAAAACGAAGACCTAAAAACGAACATCGTAGGGTTCGATGAGACGGTTCCAATGCTGCTTGAATGAGTTCAATCGGAGTTCGTTTGATACCCTTCCTACGACTTCCTATTTTTCTTTCATTGTGTATTTGATCCTAACCCTAGAGTTAGACCATTCGCAATAAGAAACATTTCCAGTTAGCTGCCACATCAGAAAAAACACCCGTTCTTCCAAAACACTAAAAACTCATCCAATAAGAAAACCCAAAAACCTCTTAAAAACATTGCCACAGCATAAGACCTCTACCAATAATCATATCTTAACCCACCACTCGGACCCATTGCTATAAAAAGTGAGGTTTGTAGAGGTTTGTCGTCACAAACCTCTACTAAAAACTTGATCTAAAAACCACACCCACAATAAGACCTCTACCAAAAACCTCCAACTCATCACTAAAAACCTTCCTAAAAATCTTTATTGGTGATGCTCTTAGGAAGAGCCTATGAATATTTACACAATGAACTTACTCTACTTAATTATCTTTTTTTAACGGCTAATTTCCTCCTTCATTTTTATACCCTTTGTTTTGCCTCTTATGAGGCTCGAACTCCTAACCTCCCATTTGAAACCTCAACATATAATAAACGAAAAGAGGTATGGCACATGTCACTATGTGAGGCCTTCACACCCCTTTGAAACCTCCCATTTTAAAACCACAACATATAATAAACACACACCTCTCTGTCGTAAAACACACACTTCTTTGCCATAAACACACATATCTCTCACCACCTCAATCGCCACAATGTCACTACCTTAATCACCATCGTAGCACCACCATAATCGTCGTATTGAGCATCACCGTAGGCTTTCGAAGCATCACAGTAGCATACCCTAGTCCAATTTTTGGTTCTCATAAGTTGTCCGTCGAAGAATCGTCTCTATTGGTTCCCGATTAGAGGTCGCGTCTCTATTGGTTCTCGATTAGAGGTCACGTCTCTATTGATTCTCGATCAGAAGCATCGTCTCTATTCATTCTCTATCCATTGAAGCATCGCACAAATTTTTGTATTATAATTTGGCCTAATTTGTTACTCAACTGATTTGATTATTGCATTAGTTTTGGTATTATAATTGACCCTACATATAAGAACCCGCTAACTACATATATATTCACAGATGTAGTCAGTTTGGTAAGAATCTATTTTTTATTGGTGTTGCTAGGAACATTGATAATTAATCACCTCACCATGCACGTCTCTTAAATCAATCATCATGGTGTTGCTAGGAACATTTGATACCAATTTGGTTGTTTTTTTTCAGGTTCACATCACAGTTTTAGAACGTCTTGAGGAAGTGATGAAGTTGTACAAAGACTTCACTCGAGCAAGATGTGCACAACGTCAAATTAGAAGTAGATTTTATGAGTTATCAAGTGTTGATCCCTAAACAAAATTCTTGAAAAAACGATGTATTACTTTTGTGGTACAAACATTTTGTCACTTAATGTTTGATTTGTCTATCCCAGAAAACATACGGGGATTATCAAGTTTTATATTATAATGTAATGTACTTTTAGGAATGATATTAATTTTCAGATATTTAAAAGTTGAAGAGCCTTTAACCTTTTTTTTTTATTTTTTCATTTAATAGATACAACTTTAATATAAGAATAAATTAGTATTTTTCAGATATTAATTACATTTTAATCCACTCTCTTAAATACACTTTGCTTAATTCATCTTTAATTAAGCAATTAGTATATACACTTTCAATCCCCCTTATTAAAAAAACTAAAAATTACACGATTTTTAAATGTCCGTAACTTTTCCGTATGTTAATTTTTTTTAAAGAGAATTACGTAAAAAAAACAAACATTTTATTGTTTTTAATTTGAGTATAATATTGTTTTATGTTTTTTTAATTAAAAGAATTGATATGTTACATGGTTAACAATGTCTAGGGGTGAGCAATAACGTAATCATTAACCAAATGAAAATAGATGAAACCAAATGAAAATCAACTAAAAGCTGGATCAATTGAAAAACCGATTAACTAAAAACTGTATTAACCAAATACCGGTTATTGGTTTTTTGGTCTGATTATACTTCTGACTATGTTCAGTTTTTTTATTATATGTTCAGTTTATGATAATGGCATTGGGTCTCATTGTATTTGTTGGATCGACTTCGGATGATCCGGATATCACGGGTTTGGACACGAAACGAGTGCGGAATCATCGGGTCGTGGTTTAAGCAACAATAAACATCAAACACACACAAAAACGAGTTGTTCGGATCTGGTTTTCAATGATAAAAATTATATTAAACAGAGCTCGAGTGTTACAACCACTCAATTAACCTAGCCAATGACCTATAAGGACCTATCACTAGCTGGGGATATACAAATAATGCACTTACAGTCTCCCCCTTGGACCTAGCTAGTGATTTATAGATTTAAGCTATCAGCTAGCTGGGGACACTCACAAAGTGTATTAACAGACTCCCCTTGGACCTAGCTGGTGATATATGGTCTTCGAGTCTTCAAGTCTTCATATACAATATTCTTCAACTTAGGGGTAACACCGCAATGTATGAACATTTGAAGACTTAAATATATTTTTTGATTTGAGCTTTAGTCGTGGTCTTCGATTAACTTCGATAACTTGGGAGGAATCAAGAAATTTCCGCTGTTATGATTGACGATTCTGTGACGAAGACAGAGACCAATATCATCTTCACTTTCACACCACGATATGGTTTCTCTGAAGATGGAATATCGAGTTCTTGCTGTTCAGGATGATTTGGTTGATTAGGTTCAGGTCTTGTTCAGCTTCAAACTTTGTCATTTGAGTCATGACGTGCACACTTGTTGTGTTTGATCCTGCAGAAAAAGTTAATAAAACTGTACATAAACTACAACTTGTATTAGATACGACAAATAATCCGGACTCAATCGAATTCTTGAAGTTTATCAATTGATAAACTTTCAAGATTCGTCCATTTTGACCATCATTTGGGGAGACTAACCGTTACCCCCCTAAACATTTGGATCTTTTCAAATTTTACCCTAAACTTTCACACTTGACAATTTGTGACCCTGAAAGTGATCCTTTCAAATTTTACCCTAAACTTTCACACTTGACAATTTGTGACCCTGCAAGTGATTTTTGACCCTTGAATTTTGTAAAATTTAGATTTTATTTGTGTTTCGGCTTCAGATCTGAGATTTCAATTGAAGAATACTTGTATTCCAACATCGGTCAATCAAAAATAATGAACAAAGAAAAATCCTTTTGGATTTTCTAATAAATTGCAGAAATCAAAGAACTAGAAATTTTTAACTATTCACGTGCATATTTTTGTGAGTTTCATCGATAAGGGAATCATATTAGTAAAGGGACTATCTAGAACACTACTTTTGTTCAGTTTACAGTTCAATTACCAATACGCATCCTACAACAATTGCCAATATTGTTGTCCACCTAAACTCAAAATTAGATTTTATCGCTAGGCACTTTAGATATGTTAAGGTAATGATTAATACTGATTAAATGGTGTTTCCCGCACACGCGACACATTCCCGTATCAAGGCATGCACAAAGCTTCCTCATAATTGGTGAATAAGCTATTGTCATCCGTATTTACAAGGAATGGACTCAATGAGAAATAGGGTTTTGGCATTTCGATTCTTTTTGCTCTTTTAGGATTCTTTTTGCTCTTTTGGGATTCTCAGATGTCTCCTTATTAGAATTTATTTTATTTTCTTTTGTTTTTATTTTTCCTTTCTTTTGCTTAGACTTGACATAGAGGTGCCTCAGTTCGGCTGCGAACCCAATGTACGACACGTGTGCCACTCCTTTATTCTGAGAGACGTCCAGTTCACCTCGGATGTACTAACACCTTAAAGACCAGAAACCTCGGATTATGGCATTCTAACAAATGAGATTTCGGTACTAAGACCATATGCCAACGCGACGTTAATCCCCACAATTTTCCGTCGATTTAGTTTATATCACTGTGCCGAGCTTGGAAATGATTTTGAGCCTACTGACACATCATTGTAGTGGCTGCTTATCGTTTCCAATTCTTTTAATATTTAAAGAGAGGTTTAGATAGCCCACTAATGAGTTCATATCATTTCCCCTTTTCACTTAATGAAAACTCGATTTTTGTTTTTCTTATTTTTTTTATTTTTGGATTTTTCAATGTTTTTTCATTTTTGGGATTTTTCTGATATTTTTGTAGTTTTTTGATTTTTCTCCCCATAAAAATCTAAAAATTTACGAAAAGACAATATTTTTGGATTTTTCATGCTTTTGAAGAAAAATATTCACAAAAACTGATTTTCTGATGTGGTTTACTCAGATTTTCCAAAAATGTCATTTACCATTTAAAGATAGTCAAATTTGGAAAAAAATTCGACACATTGGCAGTCATTGTGGACTTTGCTAATCACCGACTCTTTAGTGATCACTATGGCAGTCTCATATTCAACTATAATAGGAGTGTTACGAAATTGCAAATTGTAGTTACTCATTTGTTGGCGTGTCCAAGGAACCTGGAAACAACAGCTAGATGCTACTACCAATTCGTCTTCGCAGGTTGAGTTGGCAACAAAGTCTCTCCCAAAACATGATATCCACCCGTTGTGGAGTTCACGTTGATTTTCCAAACACCATAGACAGAATCAATAAAGGTAATGAGATCAATCCTATCGTCATTAGGGTACCAAAGACCTTCGGTCGGAAACCTTTTAGATAATGAATGAATTGTTTACAGCAACCACGTGATCCACTTTTGTTACATTACTAACACCCGTTTGTAAAGTCGAAACACTGGGTCATGAATTAAAATACCATTGGACATTATTCTTTCTTTATTTTCTTCTCTATACTTTCTTCTTCTCTTTCTTTGCAAAACCGATCCCCTCCTTTGATTAGAAAAAGTTTCATATCCTCCAAAGATATTCTATTCAATTTACTAGAGCGATATGTCACTTATTGTGTGCTAGATGCCCCACTGCTAACAATCCAAGGACTACTGATAGTTCCTCCTGAAACACCATGCACACTCATTCAAAGATTAGTTTGGGAGGGGGACCCAGGCCTTGACCATCTTTTGTTGGCCTAGGTCATCAAGCATTGGAAATTCCATCCAACTGCCTAATGGATCCGATGATCCTCCGCCTTTCTGCTCACAAACTTTGACACTTGACGATGAAGCAAATGTACCCTCAAATTGTCCTTTAGCTGACATTGGTTTCCAAATCTTCTCATGCTTAGCCTTTACATATATTTGCTTGACAGATTTGGGTGGTACATGAGGCTTCACCTCTGGGTTTGCCCGTGGCTTTGCCCTTTGGTTAGCCTTTGGACCTACTTTTGGGCCTCCCTTTAGTTTTGGAACCTTAGGTGGAGCCTTTGAGCTTGATGCCTGGTTAGCTTTAGGCTTTGAAACATCAAAACCAACCTTTTGTTTCTTTTTCACATTCTTTGGTGTCACCTGAACATTCTCTTTAACTTGTTATTTAGGTGACATGTATCTTTGGTTGTTGTATCTTAGGGTTCAAATGCTTTGCCCTTTAATTTTTTCAGATAGGGACAATTAGCAATCAAATGTCCAACCTCGTTACATTCATAGCATTACCTCCACTCCTCATAGTACTGAGGTTCATACGATGATTGTCTCGAGCTAATCTGAGAATATCTGGGGCTACAACTTCCTTGTGAGCTTCTAAATCGAGAGGTATTTAATGAATTTGATAAGAATGTCTCATCTGATCAGTACCTTTTGATTTGACATGCTTAATTTCTTTGATCTTGAGACCCTTTTGGTTTTTCTCAGATTGGTTCTTTTGATTCACATGTTTGGTGGTTTTATGTTCTACTTGTTTCTTCTGAGCAACAAGTTTCTTTAGAAACTTGTATTTCCTCAAAAACATGCTTAATTAAAGATTGATCAACATTTATAATGGGAAACTCTTTATCAGAAAGCAATTTGTCAGATCCCACCAACATGTATAGCCTTTTCGTGCCTTTAGGAAACTGAAAATGCTTCTTTTCCGGTCCAGGTTCACAAAAAAAAAGTGATTTTTAATAGAATATTTGAACTTGATTGAACCTTTTCAGTTTCCTAGGATTCTTTATCAGAATCCTCAAATGTCCACCTCTGGTACAGCCTTTGGTTTCAATTTCACTTTCTGTCTATTTACAGAAGGTGTATTGTAACCAAGTCCTTGATTTTCCTTTTGTATAGGCTGGTTCTCACGATCAATATGATTTTTATCCAACACAAACTTTGCGAATTTAAAACCATCTAGCTTATTTTTGGCTTTTTCATAATCAGATCTTGTTTGCGTTAATTCTTTCTTCATTTCCTCAAGAGTTTTAGAAAGCTCATAATTTTCTTTCTTTAAAATTTCATTTAAGTTTTTAAAATCCATTTCATTTGCTCTCAAAACTTCATTGGCGGTTACGCAATTAGCAAGATCGCACGTAAGAGTCTTTTGGTTTTTAGACAACCTTTCAATTGCACCTTGGAGTTTTGCACAGTTAGAACAGACAAACCTGGAAGTTCTATGACTGCAAGACCCACCCGTCGAGCAGGGACGCAGAGTCAGTTCCGTGCATGACTTGAACTCCTACTTCCTGATTTTGATCATCAGTATCTTCCTCTTCCGATTCACTCCTTCCATAAGTTGAACAATTTGCATCAGTTCTGTTGGTTTCTTCAGAACTTCGTTCACGGCCTGGTTCACTTGCTGATGACTCACTATCTGCATCTGTACTCTTTTCTAAGGTTTGAGCACTCTCTGACGCTTCTCCCAATTCTACAGTCTCTATTCGTTGAGCAAAACACGCTATTTCACCATTATCACCTCCCATAAGTTGTGTCTTCCGGTCAAGACCTTTCTTAGTATGTATAACCAATACACTCGCAAAATTCGAGTTTTCTGGAACAGAGTGAATTGTAGGAGTAACTGATACCACAACTGATTCTTGATTGTTTTGAACATTATTAAGTTGTCTGGTTTGATTCGGTTGACTTTGTCTAGCATCTAATGTTGACTTCCTCTCCATATGGGCCCAAGGATTACATCTGGAAACCTGATGTTGAGCCGGTTTTTGAATGAGATGAGCCCACAGGTTGGTTGCATTTGCCATTACGAAAGTCTAGTATAAAAATCAACTCTAGTCAACAAAAGTCAAACTCCTGTCAAACACGGTTCACATGAACTTTTTTTAAAGTCAAACTTGGTCAACGAAAGTCACTTTAATCAATACAAGTCACGCTTAGGTAAATTCAGAATCTTTTTGAAAGTCAAACTTGGTCAACAAAAGTCAACCTTGGTCAACACGAGTCAAACATAGGTAAATTCAAAATTGTTTTTTTAGTCAAGTAGGTGCTACTAGCTTTGCTAGTAGTGTGAATAGTACACACGATTGGCTAGCTAGTAGTGTGAATAGAGCACGATTGGCTTTGCTAGTCGTGTGAATAGTACACAAGATTGGCTTTGCTAGTCGTGTGAATAATACACACGATTGGCTAAGCTAGTCATGTCCTATAGAGCTGTTGCATAGTTCTTCATGAAAATCGGCCGTTTTGCTCAATTGTAACACCCCAAAACCAGTCGTTCGCCTAACTACGCCATTAGGCGTGATTAGCAATATAATAACACGAGACTTGGAGGATAATAATATGGGTTATATTCTAACATGGAAATAACCTAGTTAATAATATTATGTTTTAAATTAATAAAAGGTGTTTGAAACTAGCTCATGAGTTAGTTTTTTTTAACGAAAATGACGGTGGGATAACTTGAGGGACTGTAGTTGACAACTAGCCAAACAGGAAATATGTAAATGGTAAATCAAGTATAAACACACACACACACACAAGTGTGTGTGTGTGTCGACTTCAACATCAGGAGATTACATCTAATCTCTTTCACCAACCCAAACCATAACTTAATAATATGCTTAAATCCAAGCCAAATCAAGGGGTTTTTCAATGCATTAGCAAGAAAAGGATCATCTAACCCATAATGAACATCAAGGTAACTTTAATTCGTGTTGAATTTGATGTTAAACTCGTTTTTGATTTGGGTCAAAATTTAGGGTTTTGACAAAACGTGAATTTATGAGTTGTTAGAGGTTTCTCTAGCTTTAGGGAGCCTCAATTAGGTATAATTCGGGTATGAATCACATTCTACATGTGCATTTGATTTTGACCATATGATTATGTGAATATGTAAGATTTGGGGTTTAACTTCTAGGTTGAAACCCCACATGATTAGTAGTTTTGGGTGACTCTCAGGAGTTGACATAATGATCAAATTAGATGAAATGCCTAAATATCATGTTATGATGATAATTAGATACATGGGTATATTTTGGTTAAACTTAGAATGTTGAAAACTAAGTATGTTGGTGGATGCACACCAATTGTTTGATGAAATGCCTAGGTGAGTTAATCTCAACTAGACATGTAAGAAAATGGCTATGGACTTAGCTAGTAATGATAATGAATACATGATGTTATGGATAGTGAACAAAATTCCATATTATGTATTCTAATAGACAAGTTTGACTCATCTCCAAGTTAGGTACAACAAAGAAGGAGCAAACGGGTCAAACGGATGCAAGGCGAATACTTATGGAAACAAGAATGGATGCGAGGTAAGTAATACTTACATTCACTAGATCACAAATATAACTTTTGTATTGATGTAATGATCTAAACCTTGATAATGGATAAAGGTAGGACCCGAGGGGGGTGAACCTATTAAACGGACGGTTTATGCGAATCCATGTAAAAAAAGATTTATGGTAATAAACGAATCATGAGTGTTGATCATAGGATCGAAATCATCAATTGGGTCAATAAAATAAAAGCTATGTGGTAAGTCTAAACTCAAGTTTTGATAATAAGGTTATGAACCATGGGACTTAATGGGTCAAATGTTGATTTCCTCACAATTTGAACCCGACAATCAAAGTCAATAATCTAAGCCTTAAGAACCTTGGGGATAACGGGTCAATGGGAAATTTATCACAATTGAGTCTTGAGGGACTAATGGGGTTAAAACACTTGGAAAGGGTGCAGTAAAACACTTGGAAATTGGGCACATGATGCCCAAGTAAACAATGAGGGTGCAAGTGTGGATCAACGCCACCCGGTAAGTGGTAGTTAGATAAACGCCTTTGGGCGAAGCAATAAGGGTACTAAAATTACCCACATGAAGTGTGGGTGCAAATCAAGTAAGTAATTTCCATAACTACGTCTAATGCGCGCTAATGCACTTAGAATCTACTAAACAAGTGAAAACTTGAGAAAGGATGAAAATCTAAGTCCGGAAGGACTTAGAGATTTTTAAACAAGTCAATGAGTCAAAAACATTGGAATTGGAACAAGAAGTTTCGCCACGAATGGCTAAATTGAAATATTTGACCATGAAGGGCATTTTAGGAATTCAAAAGATTTCTAAAGGTTGAATCTAAGAAACTAAATCATAATGAGACAAATCGGATAAACGCTTTTGTTGATCAAGTGTCTAATGACTTGACAACTTAATCGGTAGGCATTTGGTGTGGTCAAAAAGTGCCTTGTTTGATTCAAGGTCTTAACGGATCGATATGGGTAAAAATCAACATAAACACTTAAAACTTTGAACCGGGTCATAGCATCATGAACCGGACTATAATTTCAGTCAAACAAAGGTTTATTTAGTCGGCAAGTCCCTACTTAGGCTTCGGGAATCATCAAATGCGGTTGCGACATGATTCCCATGCTTAAAAATCACCAAACAAACATCAAAGGCTGTGCGCGGCTGCTCGGGCTGAGTGAGCGGCCGCTCGGACTATACAGAGGGCTCAAAAAGTGTCAGCTCTCTGCGACCGGCCGCGCACTGAGAGCGACCGGCCGCGCGCAGAGAACAGCCAGACAGCGCGATCTTTAAAATTCCATATAAAATCGTAGAAACATCGTTAGGAGGTGTTCTTTATATGTCTGGAAAGCTCTCGGAGCGTAGAACAATTCTCATTTGAAAATTGAAGTCGGATTTTGGGTTTTAGAAGGGGTAAAAGTGATCCGAACAGCTGCTGCGCATAAGTTGCAGCAGTTTGTTCTCCTGATAAAGGGCCGTTTGGCCTGGTTCGTTCCATTTCGACGTGTAACGACTATCGTACTAGTTTAAATGTTTCATTTGACCACTCACTAACAATTCTTTGTGTAATGGTGCTAGGTAAACATGTGATGGAAGTCCCGGAGCAAGGATCAAGTCGCGATAAGAGCCGAACACGCCCGATCACTCATTCAAGCTTCCGCACTAGAATCTAAGGAACTCCCGTTAAAACGCAACATCTTAAAATATGTTTTAACTATTAAAATGTAAAAATTTGTGTGAATCAAACATGTATTTGATCTTAATGGGTTGACTTATAACAAATTTCAAAGTTTTAATCGGGAGTGGTTTTTAGTTAAGGCTATAACTCGTAAGATTAAGCAATAATCGCGTATTTACGGGTGAGGGTCTTACATCAATTCTCTCTCAAAATTGATATGTTTGATGATCAGATGATTAGGAAACTTTCCAAAACACTTTTGGAGCAAAACAATAAAAAACTCACATTTTTAACAACAAAACACTATCCAAATCAATGAAAAAATGGGTTTTTATGAAATGGGTTTCAAACTTTCATAAACACATTCAGATCTGAAAGCACAACGATTTTAATAAGTTTTTGTTATAAAAAACACCCGTGATACGAGCCTCGGCTCTGATACCACTTGTTGGATAGACTTCGGATGATCCGGATATCACGGGTTTGGACACGAAACGAGTGCGGATTCCTAAGGTCGTGGTTTAAGCAAAAATAAACATCAAACACACACAAAAACGAGTTGTTCGGATCCAGTTTTCAATGCTAAAGATTATATTAAACAGAGCTTGAGTGTTACAAATACAATCTGATCATCAAAACACATAGTTTTCTCTCTAAAATGAACAAATGAATAACTCTTATGATTAGGGCTATGAGTGCACCTATTTATAAGTCCTTCTAGTCGGCCCAGGCCCAAGGGGCGACTAGCTCCTCGTCAGACGAGTAGCTAGGCCGACTAGCTTGCTTGTCGATTGAAAACCAAACGACTAGCCTTGCTAGTCGTGTAGAACCTTCTTACTCGTGTGTGTATATATTACGAAACTGCCCTTAACCATATTTACGAGCTATAAACCACTCAATTAACCTAGCCAACGACATATAAGGACCTATCACTAGCCGAGGACATACAAATAATGCACTTATAGTATTTATTATCTGATAACTGTTGTGACTTGGTATTTGTTTCGGTGTTCGTTTGAGTATTTGTTTATGTGTCGATCTCCATATCGGTTTATGAAAATTTTATAAGAATTTCTTTTGTTTGTTTTTTTTAACTTAGATTACTTCTAACTTAATTTATATTAAATATAAATTTTCAAACTTAGTAAAATTATTGTTTTTTTAAATAATAAATTGTTTTGAGATTCGATAAAATATTAGATTTCGTTTTTTAAACGTTTATTAAAAGTTGATATTTTTTGGGATTTCTATATACTAATGATAATTAATTAGTTTTAAATTGTAAAATTATTAACGATATTTGAGATTAAATTGTTTACAAAAGATGAATCTTTTAGTCTTCATGGTTAGCAATTTGTCAGTCTTCGTTGGTGTCCATACGAGCTCATTATACATTGGTATGACTTCTTTTTCTGTATTAGTTCCATCTTAATTTCGAATAAGTTTTTGAATTAGTTTCATTGTCAGTTCAGTCTCAGTTCTCTTTTTTTTCGCTAATTGATATTTACTTGTACTGTTGATTCCTTGTTAATGAGCGATTTTTAGTTCAACCGTATTTTCTTTTGTTTTGTTTTCTTATTTGCTTGACATGCAATATGGGAAATTCGGGAATCTAGTGAGGAGCGTTACAAGAAGTTGAAGATCAAGATATGTAATTCCCAAAAACTATCACGAAGACAAAATCAATACGTTGTGTGATTCAAGAATCAAGATGAACAAAATACTTTATATGGCATACGATTAAGAAACCCGTCTAATACAATACAATGAACACCCTTAGACACGCCTTGTTCCGTAAAGGCACGATGGGTGCCTCGAACATAAAAGACAAAAAATAATCATAGATTTTTGAAGATATAGTGAGCCCCACAAGATTTGACCACGAGCCGTTTCTTAGTATCATCCCCATGCATGGATAACGACCACATTCACCCAAGGCACGGGTTATGCCTCGCCACCAGCAGTTATAAAAGGAGCTTTCCACTCCCATTTCGATGGATTAATTATTCCCTTCTCTTCCACAACATACTCTACTTCTACCCACTTTCTTTTAGTTTTTTGGTAATCACTAAAAATTGTAAAAACAACTTTAAGCAATTATTAATATTGTGATGATTAATATATAATCTTTATAAGTTTGTTAAACTCTATCTTTAAAGTTATGAGTGGCTAAAGTTCTTGTGGGTGTTTGGGGGAACCCAACTCCTTAATTGGGAGTTAACTAAATAATGGATTAACGATGTGTGTGTTAATGATTTTAAGTACTAAACACTATATTGAAAGTGAGTTTCCTAAATCCTTAAAAACAAACTAATACCCTTGTGTTTTGTTAATTCAAAACACTCATGTTTTCTACGTCTATGTAGTAATTACGTATTAATTGCTTTAATAGAAGGTTAGAGAGTCTGGTTTGAGACTTCGGGTTTGTTAAACTTTTGTCGAAGCATGAAGATAAGATCAAAACGCCAAGTACTTGGTCTATATTATCTTCACTACTCTAAGGAAGATAGGATCAAAACCGGAGGTTCATAGTGATTGGGGTATAAACCCCATATGACTAGGCCATTTCCATATTTCCACTTGCTAAATTCATTTATTACGTATTTCCCAAACTTAAAAGTCAATTACGTATTTCCACTCTCCTAAAATATACTTATGTAAAAAGTCAATTACATATTTTCACTTCCTAAGGGGAAATATATAATAATTGATTTTAAGGGTTGGGTAAATTCATTGTCTTTGTAGAGGGATATACATAAAAAACCTTTTATTTAATACTAAATCTCAACGTTTTAATAGTTTCATTGTTGTTTCTGTTAATAAGTTGGGATTTAGTACTGACCTTGCGGGGAGTTTCCCTGCTGGTTCTATCTAGTATGATTGAGATGTTGGATGGCCATTAACCATGGAGCCCACGACTTTATGCATTAACATAGTACAACTACATACTAGGTCTTTAAAGAACTTATTTGGTGGGTTGTCTCGAAGCGTGTAAGTCCCTAAACTCAGATCTCCAATGCTAGTGATTGTTTCTCAACGAAGATCAGATCCAAAATACTTTTAGACTAAGTGTTTGAATGAGAAATTGATAGAAATCTTAAAAGATGAAGAGAAGAACAAGACGATTTGCAACATAAACTTCAAGTAAACAATGATTAAACACCCAAAATCTATTGAAATCAAAGTTCCTGGTGTATTACAACTGATGCCTTTCTAACTAATGATTCTAGAGGGATCTGGACAGAGTTTTGGGGCGAAAGGTTACCAAAAATAGGGTTCCGAAGCGTGGTTTTCACTTTTCATAGACAGCTGGGAGGTGTCGACATTCATAGTGTCGCCAATTCATATCCTAAAAGCCCATTGCTGACAGCAAAATTTTCGAAACTTTTATGGTAACCGACAACTGATTGTCGAACTACCTGTGTCACCCGGTTGACTTTTAGACCGTCGACCGGTACTGAACTAAACTCATCCGTTTTCTGTCACAATTATACAAAAAATAAACATAAACAGGCCTATCTACATAGCTATAGATTATAGGCAACCTTTGAGTGTCGCTTGTTTACAAAGAAATTAAGGAAATAAGCACTTGAATCTTCAATCTCTTTAGTATCCTTCTTTTGTAACAGTATGCATCGATTTTAATCAGACCCAACACAAAGTACTCAGAGTAACCCTCCAAAGACATATGACGTTCGTTTAAAGTGAGGTCTTGTAGTCCATAGTCAAGTGTAGTTGATAAAGCATCATGGGATAGTAAAAAGCCCAAACACCCATTTTCTTAATAGTAATTTCAAAACACACTATCTTTTATTTATTTATTTTTATGTTTTATTTTACAAAGCCAACAAAACTACTATCTTATTGGCTGGATTAGATGTCGATGACATCTCGGTACTAAAAGCTCTTGTATCCTAGGACGATCTCGGTTTCTTACCATCACTATATTATGTCAACTACGGGTGCACGTGCGCTAACGTGTTGTTTTGAGTGATCATATCGTAACATGTTTTATAAATTTAAAACTTTAATTAGTGTAAAAACCGGCTAAAATCTACCATTATTTATACACACTCTTTACCACACGTTGGAATCTGTAAAACATGCGAGTCGTCTAGGGGGCATGGAAGAGGATCCTATTTAAACCAGGGACGTGGTCGGGGTCAGCGACGTGATAATGGACAAGAGTGTGGTAACCAGGAATCCGCTAGGAAGCACGATATTCAAAAGAAGATGCGAAAGGGTCGAGATTATCCAAACATTCACTGCTACAGATGTGATAAGTTCGGTCACTTCGTATCAGACTATGTTGAACGACACAAGAAACTTCAGGAGTTGAATCAAGCTAAAGCTGAGGGAAATCCAACAGATGGTGTTGATGCATCTTTTTTCAAGATGCAACAAGAATCGGTTTATTTGCTAATAATTTGAATGAAGAACACAAAATTCCAGCTAAGTTTGAAGCAGATTCAAAAGACAAGGATGTATGGTATTTGGATTGGATAATAACGCCAGCAACAAATGACAAGTAATCATTCTTATTTTGCGGAATTAAGTGAACAAACATCTGGACAGGAAAAATTAAAGGGAAAAGATTGATTATCTTGAGGGGAAAACCGAAGAACAAAAGATGATGGATGACATGAATTTATTTTATTCCGGATCTCATAGGTAATGTAGTAAGTCTTGGACAAGCGACCAAATCTGGTTGTGATGTCCGGATGAAGGAAATTACTTAACTATGTATGATAGTAATGCAAGATTACTAATGGAAGTCGCAAGAAATGATTGAAAAACAAGCCAGGAACGTATCAGTTAGCTGCACCATATCACCTGATAGCACACCACCACCATTTGCAATGTCCCATTGACATATCAACACCTACCCAGCTGTGTTGCAAGGTGATACATAGGGTCGACCTCCCGTCTGAGCTTGCTAAGTTTGGAGCCAACCCAGCTGCCGCCATGGCTGTAACAGTACCGATTTCTGAGAAGATTTACATGGACCTTTGTATGAGACCCTAGGCAAATCCCACATCGGCCGTGGCCAGGAGAGATCCTTGGTTCATAAGTAATCCAAAGCCTCTTAAATTATCAACGCGTTTTGGGCTTAATGCTAGTGGATGAGAGGAGAACTCCACAGTTAAGCGTGCTCAGGTGGGAGCAGTACCAGGATGGGTGACCTCCTGGGAAGTCTCCACCAAGGCAACCAAAAACAAATCCGTGAGTTCCTGGATGGGCAACCCATCGGGGGTAAAGCGGACAATATTGGTGGTGAGAGGGGCCGGATGTTACAATGGCTGTACCCAAGAAATGTGGTATTAAATCTACATCACAATCCTAAGTCACAACTATGGTTAGTTCATAATCAAGTGAGCTTCTATTCACCATTTAAAGCTTTGTAATGTCAAGCTTGTACCGTTGTACATCTCACATTTGTTAGTCAATGAAGAAATACAAAAAACAAAAAAAACGCATGCTAAAATTATTATTTTTTGCACAATTAACTACCACAAGATAAAATCAAGATATGCAATGCGTACACGAATTCCACATATTCGTTCAACCTTTGCCATCCATCTGCGAGAGTTCCACATCTTTGAGCGTTTTGGTAAATTGATCATGATCGATACATGTAACTTGGGCCGTTTATCCCCTTTTCATACAAGATCTCTTTTCCTGTGTATGATATCATGTAGTATACTTTTTAATTTTCTGAGCTTTCTCCTATGAAAGGTTGGGGTTACGCGCCCCACCAAATATAGGCCGCATATAAGTGTCGTCAAATCTCCTCCAATAGGAGTGGATTGTGTAAACAGGTCTTTCCATTAGCATTGATATGTTCTCTTTTGCTCTAGAGAGATTTTCAGAAGGTGATTCATCAAAAGAGAGTAATGGAAGTGTAATATCCTCTTTTGGGACGTCGATCTAGGTGAACCCATGTTACTTGTATTAGAAGGAAGAAGATATCTAATAAGCGGTTTTGTCAAAAACCCAAAAACCTGAAATCAAAGCTTCTTATTAAATATTTTCAAGAAATCGGTTTACAGGCATGAGCAGTGGAAGTAAATACCTACCACTGTACTGAATAACACGATCACATTAGTTGTGGTGATCATCGTCGCGTTGATTGGATCGAGTGTCACACCAGAGAGAGTAAACTAAATAAAATCCATAGATATGATGCATATTGTGACCGTGTAGAATAAAATGACAATTTTATTAATAAAATTTAATAAAATCGTACCTGTTTAAACGCCAAAGCTACAGAGACAGCACCTCTCATCAGACCAGCCCACCAAATTACTACCTACAACATACAACATACAATAAATTAGTTATTAATATCCAAAGTGTTACATTTATATTGTTTTTTTATATTGGTGTATATATCTTTTCTTCCAATAAAAACTTTCTAATCTTCAAGGTAGAGCAACTTATTTGGCATTATAGCTGTGGAAGGAACCAGAACCTTTAATCAGGGAACATATATATTTTTTTTTACATTCGTTTCATTCATTCATTCCACGAACTACATTTTGAGGGGTAAAACTACAAGAATCTGACGCAGGATATTAACAGAAATTTTGGCCGGCCAAAGGGAGAACTGGAACCCCCTCCCCCAGGACACCTGCTAATTATGTTAATGCAAATTATTCTCTTGCGGACAGAAATTTTACTAATAATAATGCCCAGAAAACAGAATTACCTGGTGTTGTCCTGTGATTTTTGACGAAGGGTCGTCACCTCTATGCATGTAATTAGCAAAAAAAGAAAGAGGGAACACAAAAGCAGCACGTCCGAGCAATATCAACAACATCACAGTGCTGTATATGCCTATTGAAGTCCAAAAACTACAACAAAAATAAATAAATAAAATATTAATGATTCACCGCATATGGTCATACAAATTAACTTCCCAACCAATAATACCTTAATATGCTCATTTTCCACTTCTCATAGTCCAGTGCATCCATTCCCACATAAAGAAATATGAATGTTTCTGCAATAAAAGACATCGCTGCAAATGCGTGTCTGAAAACGTAGAATTTTCAGCGTAAGAAACGACAGTACGGCCAAGAAAATATACTGATAACTATATCGCTAATGGAGTTTACAAATGAGTTTAGTGGATCAGTTGATCAACAGAAAATATACAATCTGAACCATACATACCTGGTTGTAATTCTAGAGCTTTCGGTTACATTATGCCAAGCATAGTGTGACATTAGAACTCCAGCAAAAAACACTGTCAATATTCCACTGAGTTCAAATAACTGCACAAACCAAAAGAAACCAACCCTTTAGGACACGACTTTGATTACTCTCAGCTTGATGTACTAAGATTCATATAGTTATCCATCAGTGGATCATTACCTCTGCCAAGATGTACGACAAATATGCTATCAGGATCATCAAAGAAATTTCGCGCACACTTGAATGCCTGTTAAACCAATAGTATATAAACACAGTAGCTTCATAATACATATGATTACTTATACTCCACCAGTTGTATATAAACAAAATAGCTTCAAACTTTACAAGCATGCCTTAATTCCGGGTTTCTCTATTTACCTGCCAAAGCCCAATCCTCTGAGAATATAAGATGCCAAAAGCCCGGCCTGCAGAAAATTAAACAAAAAAGGGTTGATAATGCGTTCGAGCTGATTATTTTGAATTTTAAAGGCTCATTTAGGAACAGTATTTGACTTACAGTAACTCCAAGAACAGTGCTTGTAGAAAACAAATACAAGAAATCCAATATAATTCGAAGAGCTGCCTTAACACCAAGTGTACTTGCAGTGATCTTCCGAACCGCATTGAAAAGAACAACTGATGTTGCATCATTCACAACCCCTTCACCGAAAACTAGACTGTAGAGCAAAGGAGTCTCATCCTGATGCAAAACCTGCATATCGATTCTTACTAGTGATTACAGATAGGCTTAGATTACACTATAATTAAGAAGCTAGCTTGATGTTTATGGATATTAACACCAACCTGTAATGTACACACAGTATCTGTAGATGAGAAAATGGTTCCTATACCTGCATAAATTGGTGGATGGCAGTAAGTTTTCTATTCGGCAGAGCTAAACTAATACCACTGACGCACTATCAAGACACCTGTGGTTTGTCATACGAGTCGTATGACAGGGTGAAAGTGATCAAATGGGCCATATGATAGTCATGAAGGCCCAGGCTGCGAACTCAGTGACAAAGTGGACAATGTTTTGGAGACGAAATCTGTCTTTGAATTCTGTGTTTATTAAACTAATAAACTCAATTCGACACAAATAAAACAATTACAACGATCCTCTATTTATGCTAAACAATACCAATCCTAACCGAAAATATAATTTAAACAATATAAGTTAAACTCTAACTAGTCTAATTGATTCTCATCTTTTTCGGCTCCTTTTCCATGATCCAATCCAAATTAGTCCAACAAGTCTTACGCTCGTATGATAGGCAAACATGGTCATATGGGTCGTTTGTTGGCCAAATCATACGGCTCGTTTGATGCTTTTGAATGACAAAGAAATGACTGATGTGACCATTTTGTATGACCGCTTTATGCCTATCATACGCCCGTATGACGTGGTATGACCTAGAAATGACTTACATGACTAATCATAAAGTCATACAGCCGAATGACCATTTCTCGCACTGTCATGCACCATATATGATGACATTACCTATTGTCACTGTATCATCACTTGTGTATCTATAGAGCACCATTTCTATTCAAGCAAATTCAATCATTAAAATCCACGAAGAAGATACAAAATAAAAGATCATCATACTTAGATACTCGCTGATAGTCAAACCATTAAGCCCCAACTTTGGAAACAACCACCAACAACCTTCATAAAACGATTTCAAGATCATGTTAAGATAATAATTCACATGAAATAACACCAACAAAAATGTATAATTAACGGCCGCGACGATGGATGTGGATATGAACACACCAGTAACTACGAACAACATAATCGGGAAAAAATTATGAAAAAAACTTTTTCTTCTTCACCGAAAATCTGCAACAAATTAAGTAAATCCTGACCGGACATAAACATGAAAAATATTATTTGAAAAACAATAAAGTTTACCCTGCGTTAAAGATTATAGGTGGAAGCAGATAAATGAAGAACAATTCTTCATTAAATCTCAACAACTGATAACTTTTCCATTTGCTTGTAAAATAAGATGATTGTCCCAACAACACAACCCTGTTAGTTATAAACTGAATTCAGTTATTTAAACACCAGTAAATAAAAATATGATCACACAAGAACAGAATGAGAAATTTCGAACCGAATACCTATACCATACCAGTACCACCGATATCGTACCACTACCATACAGGTACAGTCCGAACATATATTGTATGCTATTTAAAATTTAGCTCAACGTACTTCGGTATCAGTTTTCAGTGGTGGAGCTTGAACACATGCATAGGTGGGCCAGAGTCACGGGACCTTTAAATTAGGGGCGGACGAAAAGACGTAAATTGACATTAACTAGCAAAAAACAAGGGGACGGGCAGGGCCCGCCCAAGCCCAATTATTTTGAGGCTAGGGCTTTGGGCCCCCAATTCTCAAGGGCCCCCAAATTTTTTTTAGTTTGTATGTGAGTTTGTATGTGATAACTGGGCTGGAATCTGGATTGGGCCTATGAGATGTCTAAATATAGCCTTATGCTCCGCCTGTTAATTTTCCTCCCACAACAACAAATGCAAGTGACCTATTAATTAGTAGGGGAAAGATCCGGTACAAATAGTTTTTTTGGTAAGAACTGTAAGAATCAAAGGAGGGTATTTTTTTTTAATTTTTTTTTTCAAAATTTTTTTTCCCCATATTGTTAAACATGTATTATAGTATTGAAAACTAAAAAAAAATATAAAATAAAAAAAATTTGGTGTAGAGTAATTACGTGTAGAGTAATTACATAATTACTCTAGTGTAAACTAATGTATTTACCTTAATGACGTAATTACACTAAAAAAAATTTTTTTTTTAAAATTTTTTTTTGTATTATTCATCTAGAAAGAATGTTTAAGCACATGGGAAAAAAAAATTCTAAAAAAAAAAATAAATTTTTTTTACCCCATTTGATTCTCACAGTTCTTACAAAAAACCTATATGTATTTGATCTTTACTCTTAATTAGTAATTTAATATTGCGCCACTTTGTCTAATCTAGGGTTTGCATTTCTTGTTGTCTGCATCGAGTAACAAAGCAACAGCAAGTTGAGAATAAACAAGTTGTAGAAGGTACTAATAACTAATTCAATTCACTATTCTTTAGCTCTAGTTTGCTAATTGTTTAATTGAAATCTTTGTTTTATTGAGTGTATTCTGTGGGATTGTGATTCTATTCTGCCATAGAGTTTGCTTTGTTATAGATTTATAATGTAAAATAGATATCGTAAGTATGAGTTTGGTCATTCTTAAAGGCAAGAGAAACAAAAACAAGAAGCTGAAATAGAATCACTAAGGGGGGTTTTAAATGGTCTTCAATCATTTTCTTATTGCAGAGTAGAATTTTGAGCTTTGGATAGGCTTTTCACGGGGCTTATGTTGCTTATGGGCTGCAACTTTGCAACAGTTTTTTTTTTTTTTTTTTTTTTTTTATAAGGCCCCAAAATTTCGCTTCGCTTTAGGCCACCAAAATGGTTGAGCCGGCCCTGGGGTGCCATACATAACCATACATAAGTTCGGTTTTGATTTTAACTAAGTTTGGGTATCGGTACTATGTCATATACTACTCTTTAACATGGTACCAGTATCAATATCATCATGGATACATACACCAATAACTAAACACACAAACATGGTAGAATTTAGAGGGAAAACAAAAGAACTGTACGTACGATTATGATGGCGGTGATGGACTCGTTAACCCAACGGTTCTCGTTAAGCACGTGTCCAATAACTAAACACAAACAAAGTACGGCGACAAAGAGTGTGATCGGAACCACTTGACGATGAGTGGTCTGGAGGTTGATGGCTACGTCGGAGAAGGAAGTGGTGGTGTTGAGTGTGAGTTGATCCATTTATTGATACTATGTTGTATGAAGAGGATCAAACAATGATTATCTTATGTTGCTAGCTTCGGTTAGGAAGACAAAACAGGCAGCAGTGGACGGAATTTTGTATGACAAGGATACACGTGTTTGTTTTTGAGGTTTTAAGGTTTTGTTTTTATTTATTTTTTTTGTTGTTGGCTTTCTACTTCGTGGGTTGTGTAGGATTGGGCTTTTTGGCCGGATTTGTCGGGGGTTATCACTTCTTTTTTCCAGTATAAATTAACCAAACGAATAGAAAAAAAAAGGTGATATTATTTAGACAACCCTAAAAAAAACCCTAAATAACCTCTTCACGGGTCGTCGAGGCCTTGATGGGCCGTCAAGCAAAATTAGGGTTAGACGACGGGTCGTCCAGGGCCTTGATGGGCCGTTGTTTTTCAGAAAAGACAAAAACGACGGGCCGTCGAGGCCCCACGGCCCGTAGAAGTACGATGTACGAGGTGATCAGTCTGAACTCCTGCAAAAGCAGGCAGTTCAGACTGAAAAGTCTGAAAAAGGTGCATTAGGACGGGTTGTCCAGGCCCCGACGGCCCGTAGAAATGTGTTAGGTTAGGGCATTTAAACCCTAGACCGGCCCATTGAGGCCTCGACGGCCCGTTGATATTTCCAGATTTAACCATTACACGAACAGCTTCTTCCCCATTTGAACCAAACCTTAAAACTTCACCACCACCAAAAACCCTCGACCCATTTCGACTTCCCGTCTCACGATGACATATTTACAAAGCTTTTCAACCGTTGACCTGTCTGAGAACGAGTCTTACGTCTCTGAAAGCGTAGGGTATGAACCCGGGGTTCAAGTTGGTGAAGAGAGGTAAATCCGGTTCGTGGTAATGACGGGAACATGCTGCCCGATCTCAACGAGGAATATGTAGAGGAACAGGAGTCATTTTTCGTGCCACCAAGCTACCCGCAGTACACGTACGGGAGTTACCATTCGCGCGGGAATGCTAAGGACTTAGAGGAAGATTATAAACGGCTCTAACCCGAATGATGACAACCGGGAAGATGCTTATGAAGATGTTAACATAAAAAGTTGAACCTAACCCGGATGTTTCGTATGAAACCGAGCAGGTGCGTTATTTATTTACACTAGTATATCTTTACACGTTTTAGGGTTTGCTGAATTGAACTAGTATATATTTACAGTAGTATATAATTTAGAGTAGTATGAATTTAGACTAGACTCTTGTATAAATTTTCAGGTATTCGGGTCTGTTGAAGAGATGAAACAATGGGCTTACGATAGAGCCCTTGCTAGCGGTTACGTCCTAGTGACAGGACGTTCTGTTTCAAAAGGCAGTGGAAATAATGCAAGAAAAATTAGGATAGACCTGAGATGCGACCGTGCTGGCGAATACCATACTACAGCCCCAGTAAGGTCTACGGGTAGCAAAAAGATTAACTGTCCATTTTTGTTAATAGGGAGGCTACGCAAAGAGGGTTGGAAGTTGGAGGTTAAACACGCGAATCATATCCACGACCCTTTTATACATGTTGAGGGTCACACTTTTGCTAGGCGGCTGACACCACAAGAAGAAGAAATGGTGGAAACGCTTTATTTTCAAGGCCTGGAACCGCAAACATACATTGGCCATCAAGCACAAAACCCGAATAATGTATGTATTCTACGAGACATACACAATACAGTGAGCAAGATTAAACATAGAATTTACGGCGATAAAACCCCAATGCAGGTATTATTATTAATTACTATTTTGTCATAAGACTAATTATTAATTTTGTTGTTGTTTAAATATTAAATATTGTTATTATTATTGTTATGCAGATACTCGAGAGTATCCTGGTTGAAAAGAAAATTTACTTACTTCACCAAGC
>JAUTDX010002074.1:0-47026 GCA_030844895.1 Ambrosia x helenae
CCCATCGCAATGTTGACTCTCTCGGTATTATATATGGACTAGCAAAGGATGTGCTAGTATTATTTGCTCAAAGACCAAAAACTGAAACCTGTTAATATAAACAATCAAACTTAATAAAAATGCCCATATATGAAAAGGACTTATGGGTTTTGGGCTTTGAGTAAAGGTAGGAAAGTGTGGGTACAAATGGTTAAAATAAAAATATGGTGAAACTGAACTTTTTTTTATCCTTATTCAAAAGCTAACACACTTTGGTCAAAACGACCTATACTACAACATATTTTTGTTTTCTTTTTCTTTTTTTTCCTTTCATTTTTTTATATATAACATACAACACATAAATATTCACATTTTGGATCTAGTAGAAGTTTAGTAAAATTGTTGGATGTTGTTGAAATATATGGTTTTGACAAACGAAAGGTTTTAACCTCAATGTTGGCGACTAATGGGTATATTTTGAGTAAACATGGTTAACACAAAAAATTGGTGTAAAAGAAAAGAGTATCCTAAATTGCCTTTAACATTTAGTGCATATTCACTTAGCATGTATCAAATCAAACAAATTTTGTAACAAAAAAACAGTGGCCTACACTCAACAAATGAAATATATACATATATGTACTCAATTGTAAGTAGGCACAAAGTCTCACCAAAAGTAGGAAATAAGGTGACGATGTGTGCATATAATTGTTTTCACTAGTTGCTAAATTTAATCATGTAATTCTAATATTTTTTCTTAAAAATACTTGTTGAAAGCGGTCATATTACTTATCACAAATTAAACCATGATTAATAATCAATAGTAAAAAAAAATCTAAAATCGACTGTCACAAAATTTTAATTGTTTGTTTTTCGTGTTAAAATTTTTTCAAGGACTTAGTTTTATTATAAAATTTTGAAACACACCAAAATTTCCCACCCCCACACTTTGAACGTTACATTGTCCTCAATGTAGAAATGGGAATCAAAACACACAAAAATAAAACATAAGGACAAGAACAACTCCCCTGAAATATATCGATGTCTTGAAGCTGTGATGTCCAAATCTTCACTTTGGTTGTATAGCATTTCATTCGCAAGCCAAAAGTGGTTAAGTTGAATGTACTAACAAAATAAACTCTAAAACAAAGATGCACAAAATGTAAAACATTCCAATCTACAATATCCATTTTGTCTTTGCCCGAATGGAGATTGAGTACAGGCAAAAGTGCAATGTCATGAAAACGGGAGATTGGTGGTAAAATGGATGGTAGTTGATTCGAAATGGAAAGACAAGTTTGGTTGTAAAGATTTTTTTTAATAGATATTATGAATATACACCTATAAATTTTCTGTTAAAAACAAATAATTATTATTTTTTTATAAATTGCCCCGCGGACCGCGGAGAGTTTGAGAATTCCTCTGCGGTACGTGACCCATATCTTGTCAATTAGGGTTACATTCACCCGCGGTACGTGGAGAGAATACAAACTCCTCCGTGGTCCGCGACGCTAAGCTTTTCACAGAAAGATAACAACTTCGAACATAAGCTGTTTCAACCCATTTTTGACCAAATTCACTCCAAACCTGTACGAAAACATCCAAATCAAGTACAAACACCTACCACTTACCTCGGCATCCAGTTCGTGTCCACTTTGCATGTCCGTGAACCTACAAAACACACAAACACAAAAATGCAAAAACAATAAAAATTGAAAATACAACTCGGGTTTCCTCCCGAGAGCGCTAAGTTTATGGGTCTTCAGCCGGGCCGTACCTGTTGTCACGTTCAAGGTGGTCTCAATGCACTCTGCCTACCGAGTTCCCAATGAATTCTCCATTGCTCCGTAGTTTACATGTCGTGTCAAAAGATGTTTGACTAGAATTGGCATGTAAAGTTTGTATTTGTGGTGGATCCATTTCAATATAACTTGCGCAAAATCGCGCAAGCCAACCTTTCTAATCTTGGTACCAACTCACTAGCTCACTAGCTCTTCTTGAGGATCCATTTCAATATACTTGGAACCTCTTCTTCAGTCATTGTGGATTCAAACTTTAAATCTTCAACCAATTGAGGGATTATTGCGGTATTCATCTTCACGGCCTCTTGCTCAACTTGTGATAAAATCCACTCTCGTTTTGCTTGAAATTTTCATGAGGTGATAAGGCGAGATAGCCCTATCTTTTCTTCTTTCATATCTTAGAATATCGTACTTAAAATTTAACCATTTTAACCGACATTCTCGTGATTGATGAGGTTGTGCTAATTCGTGTTCGACTTTAGAAAGTTGCACTCTACTCATAATCTTGTCAAGACTACTTTGATCTGCCTAAAGTCGCCACTTATGTTCGACGCTTACTAATGCTTGGTAATGTTGAAGGGTTGGAGGGTGAGGAAGTTCTTCATAGTATGCAACTGAAGTGTTCCCATTTTCATAAGCTACTAGATATCTTCTTGCTGCTTCCTTTTTCCTTGCAAGTTCTGGACAAAGTCCCCATGTGTGGTGATGATCCCCACAAAAGTTACATGTATAGAAATTCATATACATGGTCAAAACATGAGTTTCTTGTACCTGTAAAAGAAAGTTCCTGCAGAGACAACTAAAACCCAAAGTGAAATCTATTAAAATTAAATGACACTTTTATATATATGTATTTTTTTTTATTTTTAAGATTTTTTTTATTTTCTTTAATGAAAAATACAAAAAGAGATTATCGATTGCTTTGCGAAAGAAGTAACCAAAATGATTTGTGAAGAAATTAAAGATGTGTTTGGTTTATTAGTAGACGAGTCTAGTGACATGTCTTTAATGGAACAATGGCCGTAGTTGTGAGATATGTTGACAAACTCGGAGTTGTTAAAGAGAGTTTAATTGGAATTGCTCATGTGAAAAATACATCTTCTTTAACTCTTAACGAAGCCATTGTTTCTTTATTAGCAAATAACCGGTTGAGCATAGATCAGGTAAGTAATACGTTTCATACTTCATTAAATAAACTTTAATAAAAATTATATGCTTATAGTTTATTTTGTTTAAATAGGTCAGGGGACAGGGTTATGATGATGCGAGCAACATGCGATGAGAGTTTAATGGATTAAAAGCTTTGATATTGAGAAATAACCCGTTAGCACATTACATAAATTGTTTTATTCATCAACTTCAGTTAGTGATTGTGGCTGTTGCAAAAAAATATCGTGTTAAAGGATTTTATGAATACCTTGCGATGGTTGTTAATACGGTTTTTGCTTCTTGAAAGCGAAAAGTAATCATGTTGGAGGCAAAAAGAGAGAGGGTTGAAAAAGAAATTCTTCAACGTGAAATTAAGATCGGAAGAGGATTAAACCAAGAGGTTTCTCTTGCACGAGCCGGAGATACACGATGGGGTTCACATCATAGAAAAATTAAAGTTTGCTTAAGTTATTTCCGGAAGTTGTTGATGTACTTGTTTTTATTAAAGAAGAAGGAGGGAGTATACAACAACAATCTAATGCAAGAGGTATTATCATATTTTAAGAAGCTTGACTTTGTGTTTTATATACACTTGTTAGGTGATATTTTAGGCCTCACAAATGCTTTGTCAAATTATCTTAAAAAAAGAGTCAAGATTTATTAGAAGCGGCTAAATTGATAAACGGAACAAAGCGCGCATTAAATAATTTAAGACAAAAGGGGTTTGATCAAATGTTGGCAAATGTGACATCTTTTGTGAAAAAAAAAATAAGATTGAGATGGCAGAATGTTGGAAAGTTATGGTAATCAAAGAAACCGAAAGAATGTCGTTACTAACCGACATCATTTTGAAGTTGAAGTTTTTAATACGGTTTTGGATTTCCAAATTCAAGAACTTGGAAATTGATTCAATGAGGTATCAACTACTTTGATAAAAAATATGTCGGGTTTAAATCCATGTAATTTGTTTTCTAAGTTTGACATACTCAATATCCTAACATTTTCTGAGATGTATCAGAATGATTTTAGTGAAGAGGATAGAGGTTGTCTTTTGGGTGATTTTACGGTATTTTATCACACATTAAAGGAAGATGATAAATTTGCAAAACTAAATGAATGTGTGACCTTGCTCGTGTAATGGTGGAAACCGAAAAATAAAACCATTCTTTTGGTTTATCGGGTATTGAAGTTAGGATTGGTTTTGCCGGTTGCAACCACAACCGTTGAGAGGTGTTTTTCCAAGATGAAGCTTATCAAGACGGATTTACGCAATAGAATGGGTGAGGACTATTTGAACAATGCTTTGATTTGTGCAGTTGAAAGAAACACTTTTGATAAAGTAAAAGAAGATGACATAATGACTCGATTTCAAGCTTTCAAGAACCGAAGGTGCGAAATCTATTAGGTATGTGTGTAACTTTATCTATTATCATGTTGTTATTTTTATTTCCTTTGCATTGTATGAAACTATGGTAATGTTTTTTTTTTTAAAGTTACTGTTAAAATTTATTTATAGATCCGCTAGCGTATGGATTGTTTGGAATATTCAAAGCCTTCAACAATTCAGTGCTTCTCATGAAAACTAAACATAAAAGATAAAGGAACATTTTGATTCAAATAACAATAACCCAACTACCATTATAGCCACACAATCACCCTACTGGCTACTACAACTAGTAGTCAGAATCATAACCATAACCGTTGTCGCTCCTATAGCCACCACCCGAACCACCGCCATCATCGTCACTCCCGTAGTCACCACCGAGCCACCGTCCTCCTTGTCACTCCCAAAATAGCCACCATGATCCAAACCGCTGTAGTTAACATTATCACCATATGGATCACCACCCTCACTGTCGTAACAGTTACATAACATAGTATCCCAGTCACTATTATAACCACAACCACCATACCGAACACCATCGCTACCATACCCACCACACGGAACACCATCATTGTTGCAACCAAAACCATCACACGTACCACCAAAGTCACAGTCGCACTCACAGCCACCCCACACAACATGATCCTTATCTTCATAACGAACATATACTGGAAAACTGTCTTCATTCTCATACCATACATATCGATCACCATTATTATTATTATTATTATTATTATTATTATTATTATTATTATTATTGTTGTTGTTGTTGTTGTTGTTGTTGTTGCTGCTGCTGTAAATCACATTGCTAATTCTCTCCTCGTTATGAACCTTTGTGTAGCCACTTGTATCACCAACTCGAACAGTGGAACTTTGCGTGAACTCGCTCTTTGTTCCGGTGGTTCCATTTTTCCAGTGAAACTCTCCAACTGAAGACTTATTATTAGTCGTCTCGCTTTCGTAGCAACCGCTCTGCTTGTCGGCGTGACTTCCTTCTCCATTTGCTCCTTTGAAACTCACGGTTGTTTTAACCGGTACGGAAGAGATGTAACCGTTTGTTGTAACTGTTTTTGAAGGGGACTGTTGGGAACCTTTAGATCCTTTCGTCATTGTTAGTACTCTGTATGAAACAATAACAGACACAAACATTGTTAAAAAATCGCTGAATAACGAAGTACAAGTTGATTAATATCTGAAATCATAGAGAAAAATGATGTAGAAAAGTGAAAAAAAAAGAGATGTAAAATTAATGTAATTAAACATTACGATTTCGGAATTGGGAATAGAGTACATGTAGATTTCTTAGCGTTTTTACCAACACAAATACTGATATTGTAAAATTGTTATATATCATAACATGAAAATATAGATCAAGTTGTGATTTTTAGTGCAGAGTGAAATATGAAAATGTTTCTTAGAGGAATTTAATTAAGTGCACAATTGAAAACAAAAAAAACAAAAAAGATGTAATGAAGAACCTTGTTTGGATATATTGTTGAAGAACCTGGATGAAATGAAGAAATTACAAATAGGGTGTGGGGTTAATATTTATATGGGCAAAGAGAAGGGTGATAACTTCCACACACGTTCACACCCCACTAAACATGCACACACATCCGGTTCAGACGTTCAGTCCACCTGTGCTCCCCCCCCCCCCCCCCCCCCCTCCTTGAGAGACTACTCGGTGCGGAGACTACCCCCTCCCTTACTTTTTCTTTGTCTCACCTGGGGTACACCGCCCGATGCTCTCCCCCCCCCCTCCTTGAGACCAAACAGGCTAACCAATCACATAATTTCCTTTACTTTTTTTGAATTAAACGGTAATACTAGTCTCCCCGGTCACCGAGGGTGGCAGCCCGTACAATTAGTTCTTTTTGTTCGGCGAGGCTAGTTTTGTTTTTTTTTGTTTTTTTTTTAAATCAAACTTTTATTCAAACTCTATATAAATCAAACATTTTTATATCACATCCACTCAAACCTTCTACTTTATCTCTCATATTTTTTATAAACCATCCACTTTTTATAAAAAAAAAACATCATGGATCAATTCAACCAATTCAACCAAAATTCCTCAAATAGTCCGAATTCTAACCCGAATCCAGTCTTTGTATCAGGTTACACGTCGGTAATCGACCCACCAATATCGCAACAAGTACCTTGCTAATGCGTGTAGGACCGATACTACATAACCAATCGCTCCTGATTATCTCCACAAGACGTCAAACCGAATATATAAAATAATAAAATATGTGTAGAACTAAGAATCTTACTTTCATATATGATAAATAAGTCGGCACAGATTCTTCATACATACGTTGTTGAATGGGACCCCGGCCTAAGGTGAGCTCAACCTCAGGCCAACCTGAACTAAACCACACACAGTAGTCTTCTCCTAGAGACTGTTGCAACTTTCTCTAAGAAACCCTAAACCCTTACACAAATATATATAGGCTAACTAATTAAACTAAACTTGGGCTGGGCCTCAGGCATGTCGCCTGGGCTATCACAATCGCCCATATTCTAGTTCTATTAGATTAAGCCCATACGAGTTGCATAGCCACGGTCATAAATGCACCAACAAACTCTCCCTTGACCGTTGCTATCAACTCTGACAAACACTGATAATCATTAGTCACAAAACATGCACTAACAAACTACCCCTTGACTGATGATTTCAGTTCTTCTCTAATAAGACTTGATCTTCGTCTCCCAATCAGCTGTGTCTGACTCTGTCTAATATCTTCACAAATCCACTGAAAACCCAAAACCTTTCGCATCCAATTTCCCCTTCAATGTAAGTCTATCCAAATTACTTTTATATCCACCATAATCCGCATCTTTCCTCCAATGAAGAATTTACGCCTGATTAATAAAGGACCCAAGTAGTCGGCATATGATAAGGTTCAATCTTCAACTAATCAGTAACGAACATCCAGCTTCATTGCAAAAATACTTCAACAAAATCTCGCACATCTAATTTTTCAGAGAACAATGCTTTAATAATTTTGCTAAAGAAATAATTATCTCCCCCATTTTCTCTGCAAAATATTACCGCATTAACGTGTATATTTTTGGTTTCCCCCATTCACAACCCAAAACTCTCGGCCCACTTCCATCCCGGCCCAAACACATATAAAAACAAATAGAGACACCTGGCCCCTTTATTATTTTCGAACAAAAAAACCATGGTGCAATAAATGCAATCCCATAATATTCAAAAACGGTGCCCATGCATAATATACGTCCATATTCCTTTTCTTTCAATTTCAAATCCTTTCCGTAAACAATACAGTCTAGAACATGGACACATTCATAATCATTCATTGTGCAAACCATTCCTTTTTTTTATTGCATAATTACCGAAAAAATGCAAGAAAATTTCGGCCTATTTCCACCAAATAAAATCCCACTTTATTACATTCACAACTATTAACTAACCTTAATAAATGGAGATAAAATAAGCAAGTCAATAAATAATGTGATAATTCCGATTTTGAATTCAAATTCAGTCGGATCTATCCACATCCGAAACAAGACCCACTAATCAAACCAAGATCAGGAAACAAAAACATCCACCCATATTGTTGAATATCCAGATTTAATATGATCCTCAAGAACAATAAGGTGAATATTTTGAACACATCAAACAATCTTTTTCCAACAAACATCCGCACCAGAATTTATACAAAATAACCTGCTCAAACCTCAAATACTACTCAGTATCACGTCTTCTATGGGTTTTAGCGGAAATAAAACCCAAAATCAAGAGCAATCGTGAATCGAGAGGCGGTTAGACCTTCCGATTCCTAACCAAGCTCTGATACCCTTGTTAATGCGTGTAGGACCGATACTACATAACCAATCGCTCCTGATTATCTCCACAAGACGTCAAACCGAATATATAAAACAATAAAATATGTGTAGAACTAAGAATCTTACTTTCATATATTATAAATAAGTCGGCACATATTCTTCATATATACACACATACATACGTTGTTGAATGGGACGCCGGCCTGAGGTGAGCTCAACCTCAGGCCAACCTGGACTAGACCACACATAGTAGTCTTCTCCTAGAGACTGTTGCAACTTTCTCTAAGAAACCCTAAACCCTTACACAAATATATATAGGCTAACTAATTAACTAAACTTAAGCTGGGCCTCAGGCATGTCGCCTGGGCTACCACAATCGCCCATATTCTAGTTCTATTAGATTAAGCCCATAGGAGTTGCATAGCCACGGTCACAAATGCACCAACATACCTCCATTAATGGCGGTCCAACAAATGCAACAAAACCCAATATCCTTTCAACAATTCAACAAAAGTTAGGGACTTTTCTGCGTCGGGTTTTCCCTTATAATTATAGAACAACGATGGACATAACAACACATGAAAGGGGGTGTGAAGCTCTTCCATGCCAGTGTGGACCCAGGCGTTGGGCACATCCGGTGAAGATTTTCATGCCAGTGTGGACCAGGAATGGGGCACATCAGGTGAAGTTTTCACCGTCGGGTTTTCCTTTATAATTATATGAACAGCCTTTGACCATCCAACCAAGTAAGGCCCTGTTTGGAAAGCCTCTGAATCATTCAGTTCAGAGGCAACCTCTGATTCGGTCAAAGGTGAACTTGTTTGGTTCATAAAAACTCACCACTTAATTGAATCGTTCAGCGCTGATTCATTCAGTAGGAGGAACATGCTGAATGATAACAATAACAGACAATCCCTTATTTGCCCTCCTTTTCACCTTCTCCAGCTTGAAGCTTCCTCCTTCATAAAAACGCACCTCTAGCACCCCTCTGCCGCCATACCGTCGCTGTACTACATCAGCACCGCCTCCGCCGCCTTTCCGCCCCGCTACAACACTCGTCTCTCTTCATCCGATCTCTCTATACTTCTCTGGTTATACCTCTTTTAAAAACAAGAAAGAAAGAAAAAAAAGTATATATGTACAGTGTGCTTTGGTTAAAGAACAAGAAGAAAGAAAAAGTAGAAGAAAGCAGGAGGAAAGAGAGAAGAGTGGAAGGTGAGTGTTGGGCTGGTGGCTCTTGTGAGTTTTATCAAGTTTTTAATAAATTTATTATAATTTTTAAAATAATAGGGTGAGGGGTAAAATAGTCATTTTACAAATCATTCAGAGATACAACCAAACAACTTTAATGGTTCAGCACTCTACTGGTTCAGAGCCTCTTACCCATTCAGACCTCTTACTGGTTCAGCACTTGCTAAACAGCCCCTAAGTCAATGCTTTAGCAACAATGTGTATATTATAGAATTGCAGAAAGGGGGTGTGAAGCCCTTCCATGCCAGTGTGGACCGAGGCGTGGGACACATTCGGTGGAGATTTTCACCTGCGTGGGGCAACACTTGATGGTTGACATGGAGGGTTGTGATTGGGCCAATTAATTCAAAGGGTTGTGGACCGTTATCAAACCTTAAACATTTAATTTTTTTTGATAATTACAATTTATTTTTATTTACCAAATTAAATTCAAATTTACGTATTTGTTCCTACCCACCGTTTGTTCCCACACACCATACTGTCTTCTGCACCGTCTTCCTTACCCACCGAATACCCCAAAATCTCTTTGATAAACCATAACTCATTGGTCCAAAGAATAAGAGATTGCCCTATATACGACGTGGCAAAATATAATTAAACAACAACCCTCCACATCGAGGGTCGATTTAGCCCCATGTTTACAGGAATTCAAAGACTAATTGGTCGGTGGTTCAATGGCCAAACCACCGACTCAAGCTAAGCCAAAAGTGGATCGACCTACGAAACAAGTGCCAACATTTCAAGAGTGTCCACCAAACAATCTTGTAACAAGTCCCCCCCCCCCCCAATAGTCCCGATCACGAGGCCGTTTAACTCACTAACATCACGTTCAAGTTTCGCCTCGGTGAGTTTCCTCACGTATCGACGTGGTAAATGATCTGAGGGACCTTGGATTAGGTTTATGATGTTTTTAAAGTTTAAATTAGGTTAATTTTATTTTAATATAATGTTTTATTATAATGTAATCCTTTATATTTAAAATTGTTACGTGTTTTTAATTGTAATTTTAGAAAAAAAATAATCCTATGCCACCTAGCACCGTCCATGCTACCACCACCCTACGCATATTTTGTTTTGCATGGGTAGGTGAGGTAAATCCACTTATCGGTCCATGGTGACCATGACCCCTCAAGTGCAAGCATGACTTTCATAAGAGTAGAAATCCGTACTTTTTGCAATATTCAAAGCATTTAACCTTAATCAACCTTAATTATAAGGGAAAATCATCAAAATAGCTATTGATCAAAGTGGTTTTATCAAAATAGCCACCTCCCATCTATTGGGAGAGTCCTCACAGGTTCCGAGACCTCTCCAAGAGGCTTCCCATAAGAAACCAATAAGGAAGTGACACATGTTTAAAATATAATAAAAAAATAATTACACTTCCACCCCCATTTTTAAAATAGCCACAACTTTTTTATACGACATTATTTAAAAAAAAAAATACACCATAAAAACAAACTTTTCATCATCTTTCATTTCCATACCATATTGCTATACTTTAAAAAAAAAAATTTTTTTTGCTGGGTTGATAGTACTTGCGTCTAAATGTAAACACTTGATATTATTACTTACGTTTTTAAACATGTATGAACCAGAACAAGTCGAGTATTAATATCTGTACTTTAAAAAAAAAATTTGCCGGGTTGATAGTACTTGCGTCTAAATGTTTAAACACTTGCGTTTAAACATATCTGAACCAGAAACAAGACTAATTGTTATTGTTGTGATAAATAGACTTGTTTTATCAATCTGACATGGCTAATTTCTAGCATTTTGGAGGTTATCAATCATGCACATTGTATTATTTTTATTTTATCCAACGGTTTCAAGGGTAACACAAAAACACGCAACATGTAGTAGTGACTGATCAAGATCATGAACCAAACCTACCACTGTAACTAAAATCAAAGCCACATCCATTAATAGCTGGTTTGGGTGATAACATACTTGGAAATTTGGGCTATTAATGCAGCGTACAATCTGTAGAAAAAGAGGAACCATGCAAAGTTTGAACTCTGCAGGTTGTGTTGTGTCAAGAATTTCTTCCAGTTCTCCAAGAAAAAGAATCTCCTTTGTACAGTTAGTAACCGGCCAGTATTTCAAAAACCCTCAGATCTGCACCCCTTTCGATAAACCAGTCTACTTATCACAACAATAACAATTAGGCTTTGTTCTGGTTCAGATATGTTTAAACGCAAGTACTATCAACCCAGCAATTTTTTTTTTAAAGTACAGATATTAATACTAGACTTGTTCTGGTTCAGACATGTTTAAACGCAAGTAATAATATCAAGTGTTTACATTTAGACGCAAGTACTATCAACCCAGCAATTTTTTTTTAAAGTATAGCAATATGGTATGGAAATGAAAGAGGATGACAAGCTTGTCTTTATGGTGTAATTTTTTTAAAAAATAATGTCGTATAAAAAAGTTATGGCCGTTTTAAAAATGAGGGTGGAAGTGTGATTATTTTTTTATTATATTTTAAACATGTGTCACTTCCTTATTGGTTTCTTATGGGAAGCTTCTTGGAGAGGTCTCGGAACCTGTGAGAACTCTCCCAAAAAATGGGATGTGACTATTTTGGTAAAACCACTTTGGTCAATGACTATTTTGATGATTTTCACTAATTATTAAGTTATAACTTATAAGTCTAACGACTTTCATACCCAGACTAAGTGAGAAAAGATCATTCATAAACAAAACAATATGTACAGGTTAAGATATCTGATTTCAAACCAAATCATGCCACATAAACCCTACATAACCCAACAACTGCCAAGTAAAACCTTAACCCAAATAACAGTCATAAACCTAAACATACCACATGAACCCTACATTTAAATTTAACCCAAACAAACATAGCAACTAAATCACCCTGCTGCCACTAGTAGTAACCATCCGAACCACCGTCACTGTCGTTGTCGTAGTCACCACCGTCATCATTGTCGCTATCGTAGTGACCACCATCGTCATTGTCGCTGTCGTACTCACCACCATCGTCATCGTCGCTGTTGTAGTCACAACCGTCGTCACTGTCGCTGCCGTAGCGACCACCCTCGTTATTGTCGCTATCATAGTCAAAACCGTCATCACTGTCGTTGCCATAACCACCATTGTCATCATTGTTGTAGGTTATCTGGTTGCTCTTGTCATAACTCACATTACGCACCCTCTGCTCGTTATGAACCTCAGTGTAGCCTTTTTATCACCAAATCGAACAGTTGAGCTTTTCGTGTACTCACTTTTTGTTCCAGTTGTTCCATTTTTCCAGTGAAACTCTCTGGCCGACGCCTTCTCAGTAGTCGTGGCTCTTCCGTAGCAACCGCTTTGTTTGTCCCCGTAACTGACTCGTGATTTGGTCTGGTAACTTCCTTCTCCTCCACCGGCACCTTTGAAACTCACGGTTGATTTTACCGGCACAGAAGAAACGTAACCGGTTGTTGCAACCGTTTTTGAGCCTTTAGATCCTTTCGTCATTGCTAGTAATAATCTGTAACAAACAATAACATATCACAAATATTAAAAACAAACCATAGAAAGATAGAAAACGGATAAAAACAGGAAAAAAATGTTTAAATGCATATTTGAAATTGTGATTTATGATTTATCATGCAAAATCTAGTCTAGTATATATGATAAAGGTTATAAAGAACCTGGATTGGAGTGTTGAAGAGTGTGAGATGAAGAAGAGAATTAGGGTCCTGTGGGTTATTTATATTCGGGTGATCGACGGTTTGTTATATCCACTCACGTTTACTCCCCACTAAACATGCACATCCGCCAGCTGTTATGTTCAACAATAAACTGATAAAGCGATTTAGGCGTGGATAACAATATTATTTTAAAAGCTAGTACTTAACTATTTTGTTACGGTTATAATTCATTTTTTCACTAGATATTGCTACATACACGTAATTTCTTACTCACTTTTCATATTTGTGTGTAATAATTATACATGTACATAATTTTAATTAAAATTAAAAAAGTACTTTAGAACAAAAAAGAATTAGTTTGGCATGATTGGTACGTACCAACCAGCCCCATACACTTTCTTCATCCATGTTGTGAAAACTCCAATGCACCACCCATCACGCCCCTTCAAGCTGTCGTGAGGCGGTGTTTCATGCCTGGTCACACCCCAACGTACCCATGCCTAGGGGTGAACGTTCTATGATTCCGTCCCGCAAAACCATGAACCCGGCTCACAAGAACTTTGCACCCGAAACTTTTAAATGGGTCGGTTGTCGGTATTCCCAAATCTCTTCACAATATTGATGTTAATTACTTGGTTTACCCACCATTTAGTTTTACCAAAATGTTGACAATAATCCTTAAATGTGCATCTTTAACCCATATGTGTACCGATGTATATTAAACCTACAAATAGGGATTTCAAGATTGCCATTGATAAGTACAAAAGTGACACATATTAAGTGAATCTAAACAACATAAAATAACTCAACACAATCAGAAACGAAGGAGAAAAATTAGACACAAAAAACTGACTTTAATCACTGACAACCTCGTTGATTCCTGGCCTCAGGCAGTGGCGATGCTTGATTTCCAATGCCCTAAACCTATCGTAGCCCTAAACCCTCACCACCACCACCAGCAGATTGCGACAACCATACGGACCAAACCCCCACAGTCACCACTAACAATGGTTGACCGCCACCACAGCTACCACAGGTTGGAGGGGTTAACGGGAAAGAGGATGAAATTGAAGAAGATAGAAAATAGTAATAGAAAAAGATGTAGAGAGATAAATTGAAAAAGAGACGAAATGGTGAAAACACTATACCGGTCAACAGTCAACACGTGGCTCATCACACAAACACACAGCCACACATGACTGACGTTAATTCTTACGAAAGCTAGTAATGACATTTATCTAAACGGTGTTAATGTACTATTTAAATACCTCATCTATTAATATAGGTATAATTTAATTATTGCATAACATATCTAACCAGTTTAACTTTGATATAAAAATACATTTTAAAAATATAATATAATATAAATTGACTTAAGCCACCCAACTTGTTTAGATTACACCCAAATCTACAATTTTTATGTTAGATTTGTTTTATATTTTGTCGTGTTAAAAAATCACACCCTAGATAACGTTTCCACGTAAAACTTCAAGTAATTTTACGAGACCAAGCTGTTCAAAAAAAAAAAAAATTATGAGACCAAAAACAAAATTACGTAATTACCCCTATTGTTCATGATTCCACTTTTTCCACATTTCCACATCTCCATTCCCCCAGATCTTCAAAATCATAATCGAAAACTCCGGTGTTTGTCGTCCGATCTACACCAACACCTTCCCCTCAAATCTCACCTTTTTCGCCGTCAATAATTTTAACCCTACCAGAACATTCTACAGGTACCCTCTTCCATTTCATAATTCCCCAAGCCACCAAATCTTAATACAGATTCAATTAGCTCAAATTAAACTCATTTCGCTTGTTTATGTTATTCAGGATTTGTTATATAATAATCTTTTGCTAATTGAGTGAAACGGTTTAATCTGGTTTATAGGTTAGGGGAATTCTAGTGGTGTGATAGATGGGTTTGGTGTTTACGCGGTTGTTCTCTTCGCTGTTTGGGAATAAGGAAGCCAGGATCCTTGTGCTTGGTCTTGACAATGCTGGAAAAACCACTATTCTTTGTATGATCTCATTTATTTTTAATAATTTATTAACTGTTTAGTTGTTTTATATGCAAGTGAAGTTAATGTGTGTTTGGTTGTTGGTTTGGTTTGTGTTTAGATCGGCTTCAGATGGGTGAAGTTGTCTCCACTATTCCAAGTTGGTTCTCTTTTCTTGTTTGGATTTGATTGGTGATGTTATTGTTATGTTGGATGTGTGGACTTATGTGGGGTTTGTGCAGCGATCGGGTTTAATGTGGAGACGGTGCAGTATAATAATATAAAGTTTCAAGTTTGGGATCTTGGTATGTTTGCTAATTGTTGTTGGTTTGAGCTGATGTTTATGATTGAATAACTGTCACATAGGCTTTGAATTTTGATACCAGTTAGTTGTGTTATACATTGGTGTTTAGTTACTGTTTGATTGACTGGATGAATTAGCATGACCGCCATTCATGTAATTACGAATATGCGGAAGAATGAGAACCATGCTTGAAATTCGTAACATATGGTTCTAGCCCTCTAGGATTGTTCATACCGTGAGATGAGATTGTTTTGAGCAATTAAGAGGCCTTACCGAGTAAGAGGTAGCCTCTGAACCGGTCAGCATGTTTATGAAACTTTACAATTACGAGGCTCCATGAACCATTAAGAGGTGTCTTTTAATGAACCAAACACATTCTTCCTTTGACTGATTCAGAGGTAGCCTCGGTTCTTAATGGAATCATTAAGAGGCTACCTAACAGGCTAACAACCCTTTACTTGCAAATTTGCAATCAGTTCATAGCCTGAGATGAGATAATGCAGAAGCACCATGCTAGAGCTTTTTACATGCAGTATGCTTGCGCTATTACTTATATAGTTGTTATATGCATGAGTTACCCTTAGCTAAGGTTGTTACTGTAAAAAACAATATTGAAGAGATATGGTACTAAACATGGTCAACCATTGTGTCTTTGAACCGAATGTTACATGAGTTGCATTCTAACATCAAATAAGCATCATTTTCCTTAGATGTCTATAGGGTCCTAATGATGGTGGAAACATATGACCGAAGTATAGGGTTGGACATTATGAATTTAGAGATTGAATTCCTAAAAAGTGACTTTGTTTAGATTGGAGAAAATGGTCATTTCCGTCACTGCGGTATCACACTCTGCTCTCATAGTATCTAGAACAAAAAAGGCTGAAAATCAGTTGTTGCCAAATTATGGCTAATTGTGAAGTCATTTTGAGTTCTATTATGGTTCGAATTTGTAGTTATATTAAGCTGTGGTAAAGGTGAGAATGTGAGTGATGGGATACTGAAAAGGGCTAAAACATAATATCTTAAGCTATATTTATTTTGTGACTGAAGGAAGAATTTGATAGGAAGTAATAAGGTTCAATCAAAATCAATTTTTGCTGTAGTTAGATATGATCAATGCCATAACCGTTTTGGTATGCATATGTTATAGGAGATGCTGTGAATAGTTTGTTAGAAATATGTTTTTGCATGGACTATTGGTATATTTTGATCATCTGAAACTCCTTTATTTATATCCTTTTTTTCACTTTGATTGAATCTTCTGATTAACATTCACTTTCTCTTTTTAGTACCTCTTGCTAATACAATGTTTTTTATGATATAGGTGGGCAAACCAGCATCAGGTAGTCTTTAATGGATCTTCTCACATCAGTTCCATTTTCTATGCCAAATTGCTAATGCTACACACATTATCTTTGATTGTGGCTAATAAAAAATTTAATTTTGCTACAAACAATTTTCTCATTATCTTGATTATATATTAGATAATACACTGTGGCATGTATAAAACTCTTGTCAAGTTGGCAGGTTCGCTTTGCCACACTTTTTTCTAGTTCATAAGCTGATATATTGTGAGTTCTTTTAGGCCATACTGGAGATGCTATTTTCCAAACACGCAAGCCATAATCTATGTGGTCGATTCAAGTGACACAGAAAGACTGGTAATTGCTAAAGAAGAATTTCATGCAATTTTAGAGGTATTTTTCCTTTTAAAAATGTTTTTTTTTCCATAAATTTCACTTTGTATATTTCGTTAATTCCTTTGTTATAAATATTAGTCTTGTAACATGAAACATATCACATTTGTTTCTACAATAGGAGGAAGAGTTAAAAGGTGCTGTGGTTCTCATATTCGCAAACAAGCAGGTTGATTCATTAATCACACAAGCAAACTAGATCTTTCATGTTTGATTCATCAATAATCAGTAGATTCATTTCCATGTAATTGACCATTATGTTTTCAACATTAATAGGATCTTCCTGGTGCGCTTGACGATGCTGCTGTGACAGAATCCCTGGAGTTGCACAAAATAAAAAACCGTCAATGGTCAATATTTAAAACCTCTGCGATCAAAGGAGAAGGTCTCTTTGAGGGCCTAGACTGGTGAGTTCAATACTGAGTATATTGTATGCTTCATTAGTCACCGTAGTTGATGTATCAGAATATATGTTAATTATTGATTTTAGATCTTCAGTTGGCATCTCACATAGATCTCATCAGGGTTATGCATATCTTTTTGCAAAATTATCGTGACTTCTTAATCTATTTCGTAAGATAATGATGCAACTTCTCTTATTTTGAACTATTCTTTTCAATTTGACACTTTAACTAGGATCTATCACATATATATTTTTGGTGTTTGCAGTAAGTACCAACTATAGATTTCTTAGCATAGTTATTTTAGTTCGCATTTTTATATCTCTCCGTTCCCAGGGATAGAGGTAAGATATGCCTACATCCCACTTTCCCCAGGGCCCAGACCCTACCAATAGCTTTGCTATTTGTGGGATTTATTGGCTACGATTGATTGATTGATTTCTCACAAGTCTCAACTTGACTTTTATAAACTAAAAATTATGTTCCAAGACAAAGATGCAGATTGCGGATATTCTATTTACATGATTGCTCATGCATTTGTAAAAAGTACAATAAAAAACTGGAATTTCTAGTTAATTTTGATTGAGAAATGAAGTCAATTTTTTGGCTTGTCGTGACCTTACATGGGTTGTCGCAGGCCTGTATATTCTATCATTTAAGATTTACACTTGAAAATTTCATTTTTGTTAATTCTTACACACACATAACTGGATTGTGTAGTTGATTTATGCTGTTGATTTTCATATGTAGCTTTATTGTCCATACATGTTTAAAATGTTCAATTTTAATGGCAGGTTGAGCAACACACTCAAGTCTGGAGGTGGCTAATCCATTCTTCTAATCTTCCGCACACACGACAAGTTCGTGACTTATTAGTCTGATTGATATGGTCTTTAGCTGTGAGAGCCATAATGTCTTTTGGAGGCCAAATACTGATGTGTTACTGAAGTATCTATATTGTAGTGTCATACCACCATTTTCTTGTTTGGTACTTCTTTGATTGCTTCATAGCTTAATCGCCATACTACTATTACTTGCGCTATATTTGTTTGAGAACTTTTTTCCATAGAAAATGAGTATCATGTAACTTTTCTGTCTTCTCTTTTTGTAGCTGGATGTTTGTGTTGTTATGAAGTCATTATACTTTATGAGATTGATAAGGCGAGTGTAGTAGTTTTGTGGTCGACTCTTGGTCTAACTATGCGTGAGGCTTGTGAGTCACCACCAGGGTAATCTTATCAAACCACAAAGTATAACGACTTATAAGACAAGACGTTCTGGCTATTAAGCACGTCGATGCCTTAGTGAATCATTTCAATTTTTAAACTCGTGGTTTTGGTGATGATTGCATGTAACGTCCATCGACTCTCACTTATATGAACTGAGATAACTGAGATTTTCTTCTTTCATCAGCTTTCTTCCACATGCTCTCTGTAAATCATTTTAGAGGGGCACTGAAGCTATCACCATCCTCCAAGGTTGAAGGCCTTTACTTCGTCTTCTTTGTGATCTGACAAACGTTGCAGGCACATTGGTCGTTCATTCGTATTACTTTTCGTTTATTTTGGTGTTAACCATTAGTTATGCGGATTCACCCGCCTTCTTTTGCTTTATCTTATGTGTTTCTTTGCCTTTTCTTGCATAGTTGCATGGCAGCACAATTGTAATCTATCATGATACACATGTTTACGGTGTATTAGTTTACAAGCTGACATCACTAACATGTGTAAATATTTTTATTAACACTTTATTAATGTCATACAAATGGTGTGTCAAATTTAGTTTTTTTTTTTTTTTTTTTTTTTTTTTTTATTATTATGGATGCATCAGAAGAGTTACACTATTATGTCATTGATTGTATTTTAAGTTCTTAAAACATTTCTCTATGCTATTTTCGTTTTACACAAACCGACGGGACATAACCCGGATTGGGCCCAACAACGATGAAGCCCATATCAGTCAAGGGTCAAGCACCAGGTTACTAGAGCATAGGCCCAACTGGGTAAAGCCCAATATGTGAATCTCCCGCCCAATCACGTCCGCATCAAATGCAGACGTGCTTAAAGACCAAGGGAGGCGACCTGAACAGTTATCGGAACCACCCCTTGTAAGTCAACAGGGAGCGGGTTCATTGAACCTTTACTAACATCCCTACAGACCAAGGTTGTAAAAGGCGCTAGACGCTGGGCAGGCGGTGTGGTCTAGCATAGGGACTAGTCAGGATTAGTTGAGACTAGACGGAATTAGGCGTTTTGGAATTTTTATACGTATTTTCTATAAATTTAAGTACCAAATGTAAACTAGTAAAGATAGAGGGGGTTAAATGTATAAATACAGAAACTTATATTACACTTTTTAAGAAAAAATTACAAATTTAGAGAATAAATGTAAACTAGTAAAAGATAGGAGGGTTAAATGTTAAAATATCTAAAATTTATATAACACTAAAAGACAAACCACATGAGCCGTCACTTTTCTTCTTCAATCTTTCTTCTTCATCTTTCTTCCTCCTTCCACCTTCTAATCACCGGCCAAATTTCAGCACCGACGACTAGGCCAGCCTAGGTCCGCCTAGTCACCAAAACGCCTAATCCCCAGCCTAGGTTTTAATTCCGATATTCACCTCCGACTAGAGCCTAGGCGACCGCCTAGAGCGCCTTTTACAACACTGCTTCAGACTAGACCGAGCGGTACAACGACCATCATGAGGTGAGAGAAGTGGTTCCTTCCTATGCCATATGTGTTGAAGTCTACATCACGTATTTAATACATTGAACTCTCTTTCACACTTACACACCACATTCTATGAATCTTTCCATTAAAGTCCGATTATTTCCTTCCAAGTAAGAGACTTATCCTCATGCCGGAGGGTGATCATGGAGCCCCCCCCCCCCACCTCGGTCCTCCATATCGAGACTAACAATGCCTATTTTGCAGGCATTCCACCAGAGCAGATGACCGAAGCGATACCGGAAAGTCCACGTCTTCCGACGAGTTCATTCTTGGAATCACCACGAACATTTTTCACACATATTACCATGAAATACGTGATTTGATAGCCATGTGTATATGTATATGTATATGTGTGTATATATATATTGGTAAAGGTTCGGGTACAAAGGCCATATTTTGTAAGAAGTGTGAGAAAGGTCAAGAATTGACATGTAGGCATAATGTTTTGGATTTAGGTATGATGTTTTCGATTGTTTTTGCTAGAAAAATACCAAACACAACAATTTAAAACACAATACAATGTATTATAGCATGGAATTTAAAACATAGCTAAAACACACAACTAAACACACAACAATTTAGAACTAATGTTCTTGGCATTGTGCTTGAAGTTTTTAAGCCTAAAATAAATTGTTTTGTGTTTTCAATTGTTATGTTTGGTGTTATTTTAGCCTAAAAAATTCAAAACATCATAAGTAAGTTCAAAAATGATGTGTACATATCTATTTTTAATCCTTCTCACGAAATATGGCCTTTGTACCCAAAGCTCACCATAAATAGGAATGGGATCATTTGAGAACTCACCCTAGTTGCGAGAACTTGAGAACTCCTCTGGACCAATCAACAAGTGACACACCATCAGTTTTGTATTTGTTTGTATTTTTTTAATCAGGGGCAATAAAGTCTTTGTACAAATACTTAAGGGTATTTTAGTAATAATAACACCCACCCTACCCAACACCCAACCTACCCCATTAACCTTTAAATAATAATAATAATAATAATAATAATAATAATAATAATAATAATAATAATAACAATATTAATACACAGATTCTTTCTCTCTCTCTCTCATCTTAAACATCTTTTCTCTCTCTCTTCTTCTCTCTCTCTCTCTCACTTCTTCTCTTTAGTTCTCTCTCCCTCTAAATAATAATAATAATAATAATAATAATAATAATAATAAGAAGAAGAAGAAGAAGGAAGACGACGACTAGTACAGGTGGTGTTCGACGACAGTGGTGGCTGGAACATGAAGACGACGCGACGGTGGTGGATGGAACAGGAAGACGACGCGACTGGTGCAGTGGAGGTGATGAACAGGAAGGTTGGATCTCGGTAAAGGCGACGCGACGGTGGTGGGTTTTGGTGGTTCATGGCTGTGGAGGTCATGGGTGGGTTGTGGTGGTGTTTTGATGGGTGTGTGGTGGTGGTTTTGGGGGTGGAGGTCTGGGTGAAGGCGACGGGTATGGTGGTGGGTTATGGTGGTGGATCTGGATCTGGGGGGTTATGGTGGTGGTGGTGGTGGATCTGGATCCGGTGATGGGTTTTTTTGAAGGCGGTGGTCCGGTGATGGTGGTCCGCTTCTGGTGCAGGGGGTGGTTTGCAGGTGGTGTTCGGCGGTGGACGGTGGTGGGACGGTGGGGGGATGAACTAGGGTGAAGGAAGAAGATAAATAGGTATTATTATTATTATTATTATTATTATTATTATTAATTTTCTGTTGTGTGTTGTTATTATTATTATTATTATTATTATTTTGTTGTTTGTTGTTGATGTTGTGTGTTATTATTATTATTATTATTACTATTATTATTATTATTATTATTATTATTATTATTATTATTAGTAGTAGTGTTCTTTTATAAGATTTTTCATGGCTTTTTTGTGTGGGAAGGTGATGATAATATCAAGAAGAAGATGATGTTTTTTGAAGAAATGATGATGATGATGATGATGGTTTTTTTTTTGTTGTTTATAGATGTTTTCGTTTTTTTACATTTTGATGTAATATACAAATGTATAGATGGTTGTTTGGTTTTTTACACTGATGTAATATACAAATTTTTGGAGAAGTTTTGTGTATGGCAGATTTTACACTGGTGTAAATAATTACACCAGTGTAAATCATCCTAAATATATACAAATTTTTGGAGAAGTTTTGTGTATGGCAGATTTTACACTGGTGTAAATAATTACACCAGTGTAAATCATTCTCATTATATGTTTGTCTAGTTTTTTTACACCAGCGTAATTTTTGTAAAAGTTTGTGTATGGTAGATTTACACTGGTGTAAATAATTACATAAACCACACAAAAAATATGAAAGTTTAAAAAAATATAAGTCAACTAAAAAATAAAATAATTTTTTTTTGCTTCTTAAAAAAATATTTTTTTTTTAAAAAATATATGACATAATGTTTGGTTTGCTTTTTTTTAAGTAAATTAATTGTTTAATTTAATAATGGAATAAAAGTTTAAATAATATTTATATTTAATTCTTTCTCTCTCATGTGTTTTTACTTAAATGCCCTTAAAATTACTTTAATGGAATAAAAAAAAACACTTATTAATCAAGTCAAGACAAAAATCCCATCCACAAATCTCAACCATTAGATCATCAAGATCAACGGTCCAAAAGAGTTCATATGGTTCTCACAACTCGGGTGAGTTCTCAAGGGATCCCTTTGATGTATTGCAAAATACATCTATTTTCGGTCTATAGTTTATATTATTTTCGAGTCAGTTTGTGTCGTTTTTGTGGTATTTTCGTATTCTATTTAGTAATTTGTGTTGCACAGGAGTCCGGGCGAAAGGAAGTAAAATGGAGCTTAAACGAGAAAAAACGAGCCTCCGGCCGAGTCGCGGTTGATCGGGAAGTCGAAAAAAGAAAAAAATGAAAAATTATGTCTCGTCACGCTACGTGACGGGAAAGAGCACATCTGGTCAGGCGAAGTGACGGATCCCCCTGATCCTGAATCTGGTCACGCTACGTGACGACATCATCTGAAGCCCGTCACGCTACGTGACAGGATCAAAATCGTGAAAAATTGTGTTTTTGGCCCAATTTCGATTTTAAAAACCCTAGGACGGCCATAATTCGAATTTATCATCACCTTGGACGAAAAGAAGCTGCTCTGGAGCACTAGGAGGTGAGAGAAAGGCCAAGGGTCAAGATTTTGAGCATTGGGATCGAGAGTTTCGGGTGTTAATCATTCGGTTTATTCATTCCTTTGTTCTTTTGAATTGCAAACTATGTTTTATGAACTTAGAATTGATTTTATTCCTGTTTTGAACATGTTTCTTGGCTAGACTTCTATTACTACTTAGGTTATGATGAATACTCATGATTGATTGAACGTTTTTATGGTTTTTTGGAACTTTGACTGTGGATTGATGATTTAGTAAAGACTTTGATTATTTTTGATCTGGTGTATATGCGTACCTAGTTTTGTTCAATTAATAATTATTTACTTCACATGCGTTTTTGTGAATGTCTTTCATGTATGAATGCGTGTTAGGTTGTGGACTGTGTGTTAGCAACTAGTTTACGGTAAATTGCTAGTGTTTTCCATAGGAGTGATTTTTGTTGATTGGGTAGTTCTAGGTATTCTTCCAATTCCAATAGCTGTAAGGTGCGGGATTGTCGATATGTCTAGGGTGTTAAATTGCTAGATCTAGATACTTTGTAAGAAGATCTTCCTAGTGTCCTTACCACTACTTGTGTATCGAGTCAGGTCAGGTTTTCTATAGTTACCCCTTACACTATTAGTGTAGTGAGGCTTTCGTGCTGTAAGGTAGACTGTCTAGCGGGTACTTTATCATCAGAGTAGGTAAGCCTGTAAGGGTAACCTCTCAATCGGTAGTTTAACGGCTTATAGGTAACCTTAGGTTTCTCCTTGAGAAGGGTCGAGGGTCCTCTAGTTTATCCTGTAAGTTTAGTATCTTAAGATCCCGGTTCCATAGCTAGTTCCATAACCATAGAAGTTCATCAGTCATGAGTAGGATTCTAACCTAGGTAGTATTTTCACCATCCTTTGAATTCAGTTCTGCTCAGTTTTCGTCTTTAGTTCTGTTTGTTTATTTTAGTTAATCTTTATTTTATTGCAATTTAGTTTTTAGTAAAACCCCCCTCTAAAATAATAAATAGTTTTATTTCAGTTTTAGATAAGTCTTCGAGTCTAGTTACCGTTTTCCATTAGAGTCTCGTGGGTTCGATATCCGGACTTACTTTAGCTTTACTAGAGTCGATAGGTTCACTTGCCTGTCAGTAGTTTAGTTTTAGAGAGTCTAGAGTATTACTAGGTGTCTAGTTTTAGGTTTAATTTAGTTATTTTTATTAAACTACTTTTAGCACATCAAGTTTCTGGCGCCGTTGCCGGGGACTCTTAGGCGATTGCGTTTATTAGCTTCGATTACACTTATCTGCTATATCCGTGCTACTTGTTTTTTGTTTTGAGTCTGTCTTTTATTTTTATTATATAATTATATTTATTTTTTGTTTAATTTTTTTTGTCTTTAATCATGTGTGAGATCTGTGGAGGACCCCATTTTACCGTGAAATGCCCAAATGCATCGAGGTATCCCCCAGGTTACCGTGCGAATACGTATACCAGGCCATATTTCCTGCAGTATCACTGGACAGAACTGAACACGAAAGAGGAATTTGATGAATGGATTAGATCATACAGGGAAGAGCGAGATAGGGAACGTAAGGCCATAATCGAGCGTCTAAATAGACCGAATCCCATAGCTCTAAAGGTTCCTTGCTATGATAAAAATGAGAACTTAGTTGGTCATCATGTTGGCTCCGGCCCGTTAATCCCACTTCCCCCAGGAACAAAGCCGCCTCCGGTGGAGATGGAAACAGTTTGCCCGCACCCAGTTTGTAGAGCTCCCCCTGAATCACAGTTAGAGCCAGAGACCATAATGGACATCTTAGTCCCACCTCCGGTGCCACAAGTTAGTATATATGATTTCGGGAGTGACTCTGATGAAGAAGACACGGATGAGGAGGTAGTGATGGTTGAAGATGAGGTAAGTAATGAACCATCATGGGAGGTAGAGTTTGGTGACGAGTTGGTTGATTTGCCAACTCTAGAAGTAGACAGAGATTTTGACCCAGTGGGTGACCTCGACATCTTAGAGGCATTATTGGATGGGTACCCAACTGTGGAAATAAAAGAGTCGCCAAAGGAAGTTGAGGAAGAAGTGGTTGAAGAGGAAGAGCGCCACTGCTGGCCCGTGAAAACTTCAAAGGATAGAGTGTCACTGGATCAACCAAAATCACGGGAGAAGGCGAAGAGGCACCTGGACCAACACAGGTTGAGGGTCAAGAGTTGCAGAGACAACAAGTCCTCACATTACATGCCAAGAATCAGGTTTGGTCCAGGTAAATTTAAATATTGGTGGCCCGACCCGTTTAAATTCGATAAAATATTTTTCAATTCCACTAGTATATTTTTGTTAATTAATAAGGACAGGGTGGAATTAAACGGGTTGGATCGGGTTCAGATAAAAGAGAAGCCCCCTGATTAAGTTTAAGTGTGGGGAGGCTTTGTAGAGATTGTAAAAATTAATTATTTATGAGTTTTTGTTTTATTTTTCTTTGTCGTCTGGTTTTATTTTTGTGTTGAGTCAGTTATTTTTTGTGAGTCGGTATTATGCTCGGGTTTTGTTTTGCTTTGTTTCTGCAGGTTTGGATTGCACCACCCGTACTCAATCTCCATTCGGGTGATTCCATAGCTGTTATCATTTATCAAAGCAAGCCCAGAGTTTACCATTGTGTCAGAGCCGATCGCGAATGAAATGCTATACGATCGAGCTGGATTGGACTAGAGCTTACGAAGAAAAATTAACCAGCTAAGTCTTTTCCAATTTGCCCTTTTTTTATTTAATTTTATAATTTTTGTATTCGGAATTTATTTTGTTTTGAGTCGTTTTCTATTCCTACATTGAGGGCAATGTAGAGTTTAAGTGTGGGGATGGGAAACTGTCGTTTAGTCTGTATATAGAGTCATTTTGAGTCAAAAAAAAATTAATAAAAAAAATTAATAAAAAAAATTAAAAGAAAAAAAATGTCCCTGATTTTGAAGTTTGCATTATAAAATATGGAAGATGATAGGTAAAGTTAGGTGTCCGGTTTTCAAATAGTATGTATAATAAGAGATTAAAATTGATTGAAAACGTGTCTGATTTGGGATATGTGGGTAGGCTCGACCGGTAGATAGGTTTCCTTTGAAAAGTAATAAATTTATTATGTTAGGCTATTTTGTGGGTTCTCATCTAGGAGAAACGGGGAGACCGAAACCGCCAAAAATAGTATAAGAAGCACCGTTATAAGTAGAAAACCGTTAGAATTTCTAATCACTTAAAAAAATAGAAATCAAAGCAAAAATGCTGAAACTTAAGGTGCCTGGTCACTGGGATAGCGACTTGGATTGGCCACACCCTCTGAGTTAAGTATGCTGAGATGAAAAAAAAAATGCTGAAGCTTAAGGTGCCTGGCCCCTGGGATAGCGACTTGGATTGGTCACACCCTCTGAGTTAAGTATGACGAAAAAAAATAATAATAAAAAAAGTGATTTTAAATTCTCTTGGTTTTCTGCATAAGACAGTTGGGAAATGGTCAAGTGGTCGTTCCTTTAGCTTCATAAGCTTGAGACGGGATTAGGAGGAACTGTGGCTTCCTTTGAGTGAGACCCTAGATAGACTAATCAACATGAACTTAACATAAATAAAAAGGGGTTTGGAAACCGGTTTGGGTTTAAGAGGATCAATATACCTGCAATCGCAATCAACACGTGAGTAGATTATTAATTAAGTAACCTATGTTTTGAAGCTGGATGTAAACCTAACTGTGATTCCATAGCATAATTCTTTTTCAGGGACGAAAAAACATAAGTGTGGGGATATTTGATGTATTGCAAAATACATCTATTTTCGGTCTATAGTTTATATTATTTTCGAGTCAGTTTGTGTCGTTTTTGTGGTATTTTCGTATTCTATTTAGTATTTTGTGTTGCACAGGAGTCCGGGCAAGAAAGGAAGTAAAATGGAGCTTAAACGAGAAAAAACGAGCCTCCGGACGAGTCGCGGTTGATCGGGAAGTCAAAAAAAGAAAAAAATGAAAAATTATGTCTCGTCACGCTACGTAACGGGAAATAGCACATCTGGTCACGCGACGTGACGGATCCCCCTGATCCTGAATCTGGTCACGCTACGTGACGACATCATCTGAAGCCCGTCACGCTACGTGACGGGATCAAAATCGTGAATAATTGTGTTTTTGGCCCAATTTCGATTTTAAAAACCCTAGGACGGCCATAATTCGAATTTATCATCACCTTGGACGAAAAGAAGTTGCTCTGGAGCACTAGGAGGTGAGAGAAAGGCCAAGGGTCAAGATTTTGAGCATTGGGATCGAGAGTTTCGGGTGTTAATCATTCGGTTTATTCATTCCTTTGTTCTTTTGAATTGCAAACTATGTTTTATGAACTTAGAATTGATTTTATTCCTGTTTTGAACATGTTTCTTGGCTAGACTTCTATTACTACTTAGGTTATGATGAATACTCATGATTGATTGAACGTTTTTATGGTTTTTTGGAACTTTGACTGTGGATTGATGATTTAGTAAAGACTTTGATTATTTTTGATCTGGTGTATATGCGTACCTAGTTTTGTTCAATTAATAATTATTTACTTCACATGCGTTTTTGTGAATGTCTTTCATGTATGAATGCGTGTTAGGTTGTGGACTGTGTGTTAGCAACTAGTTTACGGTAAATTGCTAGTGTTTTCCATAGGAGTGATTTTTGTTGATTGGGTAGTTCTAGGTATTCTTCCAATTCCAATAGCTGTAAGGTGCGGGATTGTCGATATGTCTAGGGTGTTAAATTGCTAGATCTAGATACTTTGTAAGAAGATCTTCCTAGTGTCCTTACCACTACTTGTGTATCGAGTCAGGTCAGGTTTTCTATAGTTACCCCTTACACTATTAGTGTAGTGAGGCTTTCGTGCTGTAAGGTAGACTGTCTAGCGGGTACTTTATCATCAGAGTAGGTAAGCCTGTAAGGGTAACCTCTCAATCGGTAGTTTAACGGCTTATAGGTAACCTTAGGTTTCTCCTTGAGAAGGGTCGAGGGTCCTCTAGTTTATCCTGTAAGTTTAGTATCTTAAGATCCCGGTTCCATAGCTAGTTCCATAACCATAGAAGTTCATCAGTCATGAGTAGGATTCTAACCTAGGTAGTATTTTCACCATCCTTTGAATTCAGTTCTGCTCAGTTTTCGTCTTTAGTTCAGTTTGTTTATTTTAGTTAATCTTTATTTTATTGCAATTTAGTTTTTAGTAAACCCCCCCCTCTAAAATAATAAATAGTTTTATTTCAGTTTTAGATAAGTCTTCGAGTCTAGTTACCGTTTTCCATTAGAGTCTCGTGGGTTCGATATCCGGACTTACTTTAGCTTTACTAGAGTCGATAGGTTCACTTGTCTGTCAGTAGTTTAGTTTTAGAGAGTCTAGAGTATTACTAGGTGTCTAGTTTTAGGTTTAATTTAATTATTTTTATTAAACTACTTTTAGCACATCACCTTCCCTATATATATATATATATATATATATATATATATATATGGTAGGGTTCCTGTAGGAATATTGTTTTGTGTAGGAATTGTAGGAAGTGTTTTTAACCGTTTGATCTAGAAATGGATGGTTTAGATTAAAAGTTTAGGATTCTTAAAATAAACACTATATAATTTAATAAGTGTTTTAAAATAAAGGGTATGATAGTCCAATAAGTGTTTTAAAAGAGGGCAATAATGTCATTTTTATTGTATTTGATATAGAAACCGTTTATTTTTCTCCCTTAATTCACGCGCTTATTCTCTCTCCTGAGCATCTTCATATCATAATAGACTATATGTTTCTCTCTCATCAAAAACTTCAAAATCGCTGCTTCTTCTTCTTCATTGTACATCGGCCTTTCATCTTCAGTGTTCTAAAAACACTAGTGTTAAAATAAAAAACTGATTTACTTATGTTCTAAATCACTACTTATTACACAACAGTTAATAAAACACTACCATTGGTAACAGTTAAAAAACACTACTTATTTTTTAGAAAACTTTGTCTTATGTTCAGAAACTCTTACTAATAGCTAATAAAACACTACCATTGGTAATAGTTAAAAAAACACTGCTTCTGACTATTTTAAGAAGAAAAGATTAAATCTGATTATTATAGAAGATACTAAGATCCTGTAGGAATTAAGAAGATGTTATGAACCAAGTTGAAAAGAAAGAATAATTAGTTATTTAACTATAATAAATCTCCATAATCACCAGAGGAAGTCGCTAAAAAAGTGGGATTGATATAATTAATAAAATGGTTAAAAGTCTAAAATGTCCATCATCTCAAGTTTTAATCAGAGTTAATCCAATAGTTGAAAATACTTCCTACACTTCCAACACAAAACAATATTCCTATAGGATCCTCTACCTATATATATACACGTATGTATATACGTGTCTAAAACTAAAAAAACTAGTATTGTACATATATGTACATACATGTTTATTAATGTACATACATGTGTAGAAATGATTTCACATACATGTATGGAAAAAAAAATTATGGGTAAGAGCATGTTATTTTAAGAGAGAATTACACAAAATATCCTTTAATTAATAGCCAATTTGCACTCTCTGCCCTTTATGTTAATTTTTTACTCATTCAGTCCTTTGTTTTCTCAATTTGCTATACCCTCTGTCCTTTAGCCTAACTTAGGTTAAAAAGCTGGTTAACTTTATTTGCTAACTTTACACTTTTAGCCATTGTAGTTTTGATCGAACCCTAACCCTTGAACCCATTTCGACTGACCTCAAATTCGACCACGGTAATTAACGAAATCATAGGGCTATTATAGAACATTAAATTCCAATCAAAACCATGTATAATAATTGTACTGACCTGATCGTTTTTAGGCTAAACTGAACGATTAAAATTGCGTCTGGTTGATCTTGTTCTTCAAATTGCGAACGATTTGGTGGGTGTTTATAGTATATTTTTGCACAGAAACGGTCGCTAAGGGATAGATGTTATAATAGGTTTCAATCTATGGTATAAAGGCTCGATTTCAATTGGGTTTTTAAATGTTTAAAGAATTGGTCAATTGAATGGCGATTTGGAACCTTTAACATTTAATGATGGAATGTATGGTGCGATTTAGAGTTGTAAACACGTGGGTAGGTCCGAATTCAAGTTTGGGTGCGATTTGGAGGTGTAAGATCTGTTTTTGTTAACGCGGGTCATGTTCGGTTCGGGTTTTTGACCCGTTTTGCGATCAGGTTTGAATAAGTTGGATTCGATATAAGTTTTTAACAAGTTTTGGTCAGGTTTCATGTTTGTCGGGTTATGTTTGATGTGAATTCGCTTAACTTTGGTTATATATATGTGTTTGTTTATATATAAAATGAGTTTTTATAAAAACAATATATGTTTTTCATCAATCTTTTTACTTCAAAATTATGGTTTGATCGGAATTTGATGTAGTTTAAAAGACCTATGATTTCGTTTCATGCCATGTCTTAGTTTCGTCGTTTTATTTGGAGTTAAGGCTTAGGAAAACTACATGGGCTAAAAGTGTGAAGTTAGAAAATAAAGTTAACCAACTTTTTTAACTAAGTTAGGCTAAAGGACAGAGGGTGTAGCAAATTGAGAAAATAAAGGACATAATGAGTGAAAAATTAACATAAAGGGCAGAAAAGTGCAAATTGGTTATTAATTAAAGGACGTTTTGTGTAATTCTATCTTATTTTAATGTACATACGTGTTAGAGTTTAAAAATAAGTATCATACATATATGTTTGACAATATACACATATGTATAACTAAAAAATGTAATATACACATATGTATAGATAAAAAAATGATTCTATCAAGAAAAACTGCGATTAAGAAAAAAAACAAAACATTTTTTTTTTGCCTTGGACTCAATATGATGTCTAAGCTCATTAATCTATCTAGTTTTGGCCTTATAAATTGGTTTTTCCTAGCTTTTACCCAATTAAAATTTAAAAAATTCAAAACCAATCAAGAGGGTGTTTGGGATTGCTTATTTACTCTAAAAGTGCTTATGGTTAGAATTGTTTATTGGCTTATGACTTTTCGAATATGAATTTAAAAAAATGTTTGGATTAGTTTTTGTGATGAGAAACGTTAAAAAGTCAATAAATTGTTTTTTAAATGTTTCGCTTAACTTATTGTGAAGATTGTTGTATGGGGTAGATTTGAAAACAACTTTTCCACTCATATTGAAAAGCCAAAGTCAAAAGTGCTTTTGGATTACATAAATAGATTATTGACTTATTGGCTTCTTGGAGAAGTCAATAAGGAGTTAACAAACGCAATCCCAATCACCCTATAAATAACAAAATCCTTTTGTAGTGGCGGAAAAGATGAAGGGCCGACGATCGATTTGAGGCATCGATCTCAATGATCGACGTTCAATAGGGCAACAAGCAGTCCACAAGTAACGACGATTCATCCTCAACGAGCAATCGTCGTTAGGGCCCCAAATTCTCGTAAAAGCTCAACTTTGTGACAAATATATTGATGAGCCGGTCGTCACAGTTCATACAAAACCTAAATAACCTAGGTAGCTAGGGTAAGTAGGGTATCGAATCCAAGGAGCATGTGGTTAGAGTCACACTATCGGTTTGTTTGTCTAAGCTATTTACAAAACAAGTAAGCAAAACAATTATGAAGTTGGCTTATTATGAAGCTTGATATTTTTATCTTTTTTTGTTGGTTTTGAAGAAGTTGGAATTACTTAGTAATGAAAGCAACAATCAAATTTAACTAACATTCACTCCCGGGTTAGAATATGCAAGCAATTAGGATTCAAGGGTTATTATGATAGATTTGCAATTTCACTTGCATGAATCGCTAGGACAGAGAATCAAGACTTAGGCATCAACAAATAGCTACTAGGCCCTAAGTATGCTTCATTATCTAGTTCACCAAATCCTATATGTTGAGTTAAGGCATAATTGATAGAATTCATCTTATGAGCTTAAAAACACAATGGTCTCTAAACATGCACTAAGTCCAACCCAATACCAAGACAATTAAGCACAACAATTAATTCATACAAATGATGTCACGATCACAAATAGATTTGCAAGATACAAAAACCTTTAGTCATATAATGAGTCTAATCCAATAACCCAGCTTAAGTGATAGGATTTATCTCACAAGTCTAAAGATAATGTTGAAGCAAAACTTAATTGACAAGATTCATCTCTATGGTTTAAGCATGCAAGAACATACACAAGGTTCAACCCAACATCAAAAGCTAATTGATGGAATTCATCCCCATGGCTCGAGCACAACATAAGCATACACAAAGTTCAACCCAATATCAATGATTCATTAAGAACAACACTTGTTTCTTGCAAAATACAATCATAATAACAACATAACGAATCCAAAAACTTACAATCCTTCACCCGGAAGTGAAGGGGAACTTAACCAAACATGGTTTTGGGAGCTTGAATGATGATGGAGAAGATTGGAAGAATGGCCATTGAAGATCTTGGATGATAATAATGATATGGAATGGATTGAAGTGATGAAAAACCCCCAAAAATCGCCCCTTTGATCGCCCAAATCGCCCTAAGGCGGCTGGAGAAGAAGTTAGGGTTGCAAAGATAAGTTTTTGGGTGTTTTAAGGAGTTTCCCGTCAGATCTGGGCGTCCCGGACGCTGGTCTGGGCGTCCTAGACGCTGGTCAGCATCTAGCTGAGCGTCTTCAGAAGACCTTGGGCGTCCAGGGCACATCAGTTGGGCGTCCAAGACGCATGTCTGGGCGTCCCAGACGCTGACTGGTTTCAGCCAACTTGTTTTCTTTATAACTTTTTCGTTATAACTCCGTTTTCCTCCATTTTCGCGGCCACGTCTTCGTATTTAAACCCTCTTACACATCATACAAAAATATCTTCATTTCCAATTCATGTATGCTTCCTAAGACACATCCAATCTTCGTTCTTTGCACCCGATTGCTCGTTTCTTCGCCAATTTAGCACTTATGACTTATCATTCATCATTCTTGGATAAGTACCTAATTTCGGACAAAATCACACACAACATATATTAAAAACACAAAGATAGACTATACAAATGTGATCCTTTCGGACTCACATCACACCCCCACACTTATCTTTTTTCAGTCCCTGAAAAACTCTATAAAATATTTCTAGCAACAAACATAATTTGGTCTTTTCTAGGGCTCTCGCTTAAGGTTCAAAATCATACCTCATTTGTGACAAGCATTAGATGTGTTCATTCAACAAGCTCAATATATAGATTTTTCAAAAATAGAATTAAACTAGATCAAGTTTAACATTCTCTTGAACTCATTTATATGCAACACACCCCTCGCAATCTTCACTCCTCTCGGTATAATTTATGGACTAGCAAAAGATGTGCTAGTATGATTCACTCAAAGACCCAAACTGAAACTTGTTAATATAAACTTGTATGACAATCAAACTTAGTAAAAATACACATATATGCAAAGGACTTATGGGTTTTGGGCTTTGGGTAAAGGTAGGAAAATGTGGGTAAAAATGGCTAAAATAAAAATGTGGTGAAACCAAACTCGCTTTTGATCCTTTATTTGAACAACTACTACTATAAACATGTCGAACAACTCGACTTATAACATCACACATCAACATATATATATATAATTTTTTTTTCTTTTCCTTTTTTTTCGTTTTTTTTTTTTTGCATCATTTTTTTTTCGTTTTCTTTTCATGAAGTAAGACATAAAGATACAAAACATAAATATATACTCTTGGATCTACTAGAAGTTTGGTAAAATTGTTGGATGGTTGGTTGAAATCTATGGTTTTGACAAACGAAAGGTTTAGGCTCAAAGTTGGTGACTAATGGTTATAATTTGGGTAAACATGGTATAGCACATAAATTGGTGTAAAAGAAAAGGGTATCCTAATTTGCCATTAACATTTAGTGCATATTCACATAGCATGCATCAAATCACACAAGTTTTGTAACAAAGTAACAGTGGCCTACACTCAACAAATGAAATATATATGTGTATGTGATCAAATGTAAGTAGGCTCAAAATCTCACCACAAGTGGAAATAAGGTTACCGACGTGTGCATATAATTGTTTTCACTAGCTTGCTAAACTTAATCATGCAATTCTAAGATTTTTCTTAAAAATACTTGTTGAAAACGGTTCATATTACCTATCACAAATTAAACCATGATTAAGGATCTATAGCAAAAACAACCTAAAATTGACCGTGACAAAATTTTAAATGTTTGTTTTTCTTGGTAAAAATAAAGATTTTTTCAAGGACTATTTTTCCCACCCCCACACTTTGAACGTTACATTGTCCTCAATGTAGAAATGGTAATTAGAACACACAAAAACAAACATAAGGATAAGAACAACTCCCTTTTTGATATGATGATGTCTCGGAGTCGCCATGTCCAAATCTTCACCTTGGTTGTATAGCATTTCATTCGCAATCCAAAGTGGTTAAGTTACACGAGCTAACAAAATAAACACTCGGCATCCATCTTGCGTCTATTTAGCACGTCCGTGAACCTACAAAATACTCAAACACAAAAAACACACAAAAACGCCACAAATACAAAAACACACAAAAATTAAAATTTAAACTTGGGGTGCCTCCCAAAAGCGCTAAATTTAATGGTCTTCAGCCGGACCTTACCTCATGTATCTTTCAAGGTGGTCTCAAAGCACATTTTCCTACCGAGTTCCCAATGAATGCTCGGTAGTTTACATGCCTCCTCCAGAGATGCTTGATTAGCATCGGCATGTATATATTGTGGATCCGCTCTAAAATAACTTGCCCAATGTCGTGCAAGCCAACCTTCCTTTCCACGGGTACCACACTCACCACCTCTTTTGACGGTTCAATGTCTTCTTTAGAGTTTAAATCTTCAGTTTCTTGATCCGGAAGACATGTGACCGCCTCATCCACCTTTTCTTCCACCTCACTACCACTAGCCAACTCATCTTGCTCACACTTAAGTTGAGCACATTCTTCACGTAGTTGATGAACTTGCTTAACCAAAGCGTCATGAGCTTTGTCTCTCCCTTCATTTTCTCTCTTCATCACTTTGACATCTCTACTAAATTCCTTCATCATATTGGTCAATTGATCCAATTTAGCATGCAAAGAGTCATCACCCCCACTTTGGTTACTTACAAACCCACTTTGATTGTAACTTGTTGAATAGTAATTGGGGTGGCGGTTGTTATTGACACTTTGAAGAGATTCATAATAGTGGCTATGTCGAGGTGAGTATTGTTGGTTTTGTTGTTGATATGGATGAGGTGTGTAGTATGAATAATATGAGTGTGTATTTTCAACTCGCTCATATCTTTCATCTACTTGAGTTTGGTAATATTGGGAGGTTGGGTAAGGTGTGTGTTCTTCTTGGTGTGAAACCGGGGTGTATCCCCATCCTTCACAATCCAATACATATCTTCGCAACATTTGCGCCTTTATCCTTGCTCTTTTTGGACAATTCTTTTTTTCATGGGTCGGATCTCCACAAAATATGCATGTATAGAAGTTACTATACATGATCAAAATGGTTTCTTGTACCTGTGAAAGATCCTGCACAAGCGCTTAAAACCAAAGTGAAATCTAATAAAATTAAATTTCACACATATTTTTTTTATTTTTTTAATTTTCTGATTTTTTTTTAGATTTTTAATAAAAATACAAACAAACAAGCAATGCAACACTAAGCGCACTAGCTCCCCGGCAACGGCGCCATTTGATGAGCGGTCGTCACAGTTCATACAAAACCTAAATAACCTAGGTAGCTAGGGTAAGTAGGGTATCGAATCCAAGGAGCATGTGGTTAGAGTCACACTATCGGTTTGTTTGTCTAAGCTATTTACAAAACAAGTAAGCAAAACAATTATGAAGTTGGCTTATTATGAAGCTTGATATTTTTATCTTTTTTTGTTGGTTTTGAAGAAGTTGGAATTACTTAGTAATGAAAGCAACAATCAAATTTAACTAACATTCACTCCCGGGTTAGAATATGCAAGCAATTAGGATTCAAGGGTTATTATGATAGATTTGCAATTTCACTTGCATGAATCGCTAGGACAGAGAATCAAGACTTAGGCATCAACAAATAGCTACTAGGCCCTAAGTATGCTTCATTATCTAGTTCACCAAATCCTATATGTTGAGTTAAGGCATAATTGATAGAATTCATCTTATGAGCTTAAAAACACAATGGTCTCTAAACATGCACTAAGTCCAACCCAATACCAAGACAATTAAGCACAACAATTAATTCATACAAATGATGTCACGATCACAAATAGATTTGCAAGATACAAAAACCTTTAGTCATATAATGAGTCTAATCCAATAACCCAGCTTAAGTGATAGGATTTATCTCACAAGTCTAAAGATAATGTTGAAGCAAAACTTAATTGACAAGATTCATCTCTATGGTTTAAGCATGCAAGAACATACACAAGGTTCAACCCAACATCAAAAGCTAATTGATGGAATTCATCCCCATGGCTCGAGCACAACATAAGCATACACAAAGTTCAACCCAATATCAATGATTCATTAAGAACAACACTTGTTTCTTGCAAAAATACAATCATAATAACAACATAACGAATCCAAAAACTTACAATCCTTCACCCGGAAGTGAAGGGGAACTTAACCAAACATGGTTTTGGGAGCTTGAATGATGATGGAGAAGATTGGAAGAATGGCCATTGAAGATCTTGGATGATAATAATGATATGGAATGGATTGAAGTGATGAAAAACCCCCAAAAATCGCCCCTTTGATCGCCCAAATCGCCCTAAGGCGGCTGGAGAAGAAGTTAGGGTTGCAAAGATAAGTTTTTGGGTGTTTTAAGGAGTTTCCCGTCAGATCTGGGCGTCCCGGACGCTGGTCTGGGCGTCCTAGACGCTGGTCAGCATCTAGCTGAGCGTCTTCAGAAGACCTTGGGCGTCCAGGGCACATCAGTTGGGCGTCCAAGACGCATGTCTGGGCGTCCCAGACGCTGACTGGTTTCAGCCAACTTGTTTTCTTTATAACTTTTTCGTTATAACTCCGTTTTCCTCCATTTTCGCGGCCACGTCTTCGTATTTAAACCCTCTTACACATCATACAAAAATATCTTCATTTCCAATTCATGTATGCTTCCTAAGACACATCCAATCTTCGTTCTTTGCACCCGATTGCTCGTTTCTTCGCCAATTTAGCACTTATGACTTATCATTCATCATTCTTGGATAAGTACCTAATTTCGGACAAAATCACACACAACATATATTAAAAACACAAAGATAGACTATACAAATGTGATCCTTTCGGACTCACATCATATATATCTCACATTCCACCAGCTTCAATTATTAACATGTGTGTCGTTTTTTCATGATTATAACTTGGAAAGTAACATATTATGCATCTGACGTCAATCCAAATAAGTAATGGAAGTCCCCATCCGTACCAAGTTGCAATATCCATTGTGTTATTTAAAATGCATGATCACCACAAACTCTAGATGTGGGAATTGGTGTGAACTGTCGGAGGCTTCCATTAATATTTTCAGTTCTATGGTTGGTCTACAAGGTGACGATGGAGAAGAAAGTGGGCTGTATCGTTGCTGTCAACAGTATTCACGGCAACAATATATCCGCATGCTATCGAGTTTGTGTATATTCACGGGTTGTACTTCAATTGATGTCCCAACATGCCGAGAAACAACAAGAAAATGTGTATGGAACATATTCTATCAAGCTTTACTTCCACTAGTTCACTTTATGTTATTCTAATGGAGAAGTGATTATAATTAGCCATTATACAGTGGATAAGACACTACAAAAGATAGCCCTAGTTAATTATGAAACAATGGGCATACGAAACTTTCATAAAGTTATTGGTATATATAGGTAGGTACATGATACACCCTTGTATATGTTTTATTGGTGTGTAGAGATTCATATTATATAAAATAATAATTTGGTATCTATTATCATGTATGATCGTTTTGCTAACAATATAAAAATGCAACATATAATACACACACATCTTCGGTTATCCAAAGTGAAGATAGGGACCATAGTGAACATATGACTAAGAACATTTGCTAAGGAAAAAAAAATGCATAATAAATTTTAGCAAAGTTGCTACGCATTTGTAACGACAAAAAAAACTCTATTTTTTAAGTAAATTTGATACACAACAAGGACAAATACTTAGGAAATACATCGCCTACGCATGTTAAAAAAACCATTGTCGGAAACCAATTACTACACAATTTTCAACATATTTCATACGAAAATATGGTGTGGGAAATTTGCGATGTATTTCCTAGGCCATTTCCTATATATGCAATTTTTTAAGCATTTATCACTATTGTGTAGCAAATTTGTCTAAAAAATACGTTGTGGTTTTTGTTGTCACAAATGAATAACAATCTTGTCAATATTAGTGACGTATTTTTTTGTAGGAATTTTTTGTAGCAAAACAACAACTTTTCTAGCAGTGATCATTGACAGATAGTGGGCTGACCTTACACATGGATCACAAATTCATATCACCCAAGGATTAGGGATGTGCTACTTTATCGAAGGTAAATTTTACGGACAAATTACCAACAAACATTACTGGCTCATCACAGATGAATCGCTGATTATACCACTAGTTGATTACCAACATACCTTTTCCCAGCCACTCACTGGTAGATTAACGATGACCATAATACCTATATTTTATGAAAACAAATTTGCTGGTTAGTTTGCATGAGATTATTCTTGTAAATAGGGTTGTATAAATAAGTTGGTTTATCCTAGTAAAGTCACCTAGGTAAATTTATGAAGATCATCATAACCATACTAGGTAAATGTTATCAATAGCAAAGTTAGGGTACGGTCTTAAGAAGTAGGATGTAGACAGACTTACCTCTAGTATGTAGGAATAGAGAGGCTGCTTCGTGATACCCCAACTCGATAGTGGTATCAAGCCTTAGACATAAAACACATAACACTCAGTACTCATCGTAGAGGTCAATTGGTGCATGAACCTCTTGTTTTTCGGCCATCAACGCCGCTTTTAACATTAGTTTCTCGAAACTAGTAAAATAAAATTAAAACTTGTAAAATAACATTAAATTTATGATATATAGGCAATTGAATTTGTTTTACAAACAAATTTTTTTTTTTTTTTGTAATGGGGGTTATATGGATGAGTGAAATGAATGGACCTAGAGCATCTCCAATGGTTAGGGAGAGCAAACTCATCAAACGGACTTGGACCACCGTTGGAGGGAGTGGACTTTTGGCATCTGATTTGCACATTGGACGCGTACGGTTTGGTTGAGCGCGGACCACTCACTCACATCAATAAAATATAATTTGTTTTTTTTTTTTTTGTGTAAAAGTAAGGTGTGATGTAGAGATTTGTGTGTGGTTTATTGTTGAATTTTGAATGTTTGGGATTTGAAATGATGTGGGATGCTAATTTGACGGTGTTGGTTAATGGACTTTGACTACTATTGGTGATGCTTTTAGAGCATCCACAATGCGACACCAAGTTGACTCTTCAAACCGCAATATCGGCATGCCACATCATTACAATCCACAATCATTCCAAACCTACTTTTTACTACGACCATACACAATTCCAAACCTTCACCTCTTTCCTAGTTTTTTTTATTTATTTAATCTATATGTAAATTTATATACTCTCCTTTTTAATTTATTTAATTAAGAATATTATTTATTTATTAATTAAAACATTGAAATACATGACAAAATTAAATTAAAAACAAGATAATTCATTAATATAAAAAAACACACTTAAAGGTTTCTACAATTAAAAAAAATGATACTTAAAAGCCTAAAATTACAACAATAAAAAAAAAGACATTTAAAGATTAATTTTAAACGATACCAAAAAAACATACTTAAAGTCCTTGTTTATCGTTAATTTCTTCATAGTTTGATCGTAAATTTGACATTGAACCGGTCTATGTTCAAGTTATCCATAAAGAGGATGGTTAAGTCTTCATTTACAAGGAATTGATCTAGTTTTCATTTTGAGCCATCCATCAAGTATTCTTTTTTTTTTTCCGATATATTTTTGAATTTAGAGCTTGTCCCGGTCGTCATCGGATGGGTCGCTGTCTCCTTGTAGTTTGATCATTTCCTTGCCTTTTGGCTAGCCTCTCCTTAGACTTTTTTTGCCCACTTGAACGAGGCAACTCTTCGAACTTGATCCAGGTATCATCTGCATCCCCAAAAATTGATATCCAAAGCCCGAACCTAGGTCAGAGTTTCGTTGTCGTCCAGGTCAATCATATTGACAGAGGACGACCGATGTCTTTGACATTTTTGACATCATTGGGAGTGGTTCATGCCATTTTGGTTTGCCTTTTACAAGGTGAAAAACATACTCGTAGCTGAAGTGATGTTTATATTCAACATGGTACTCCATTTTAGCATGGTTGATGGCTGAGTCATTAGAGAAACTGCTATGACTCATTTAGTAGCGGATGTAAATTGCACAAAAATGATTTATGGGTCAGGTTCAAGTTGTCCTTCGTTCGACTATTGACATTATCAGTTTTTTTTGAACAGTAAAATGAGTGGATGCACTTTCAAAAGTCTCAACCATTTTGTTTTTTTTTTTTTTTCCGATTGTGGGTTTAGTTGACACATGAAGAAAACCTCGTTCCGATTGTGGGTTTAGTTGACACATGAAGAAAACCTCGTGTAAGAGCGTGTTCTTCTTCCGCCGACCTTCTATGAATTTCAACTTTTGGTTTCCTAGAGGCAACTTTTTTCGTTTTTGTTTCGAAGAAGGAGTTGATGTCGAAGTACCAGATGATTGGGTGTTTGGTGCATTGCACCCGATTGATGGAAGGGTGAAAATGAGGGTTGAAACCTGTCTCGGTTTGAGGAGGATATCCGTAAAACGAGTAGTTGGGTGGAGGCATGGAACAAGGTTAAGGCATAACACCATAATTTTGGAACTATGGATGAATGGAACCAAATAGAGACATAGAAACATAATATTAGAATTGTGGTTGATACCCATAGCCTTTGAAGGCTTGGGTGTTGTAGATTGGTTCGGGTTTTTACCGGATTAACTTGGCATTTCACGAAAGCTTCTTTAATCATCCATATTTGTGTCATGCAGTTGTGATTATACTGTTGGAGATTTATTTGTGTATGAAAGATTGATAGAAAGTGAAAAAAATGAAAGAGTGAGAGTTTAAAGTTGAGTAAGCTGATATTTAAAGTTGTAATGCGTTTATTTTTATTTTTTTTTACAAATGGTTACTTTTTAAATTTTTTAGCTTTTTTTTTTTTATTTCCAACGGATAGTTTGATTTAATTTTAAGCTTTCCTTTTTCCCCCTTTTTTGAAGGTTAATACATTGTGGGCACACCATATTCTAAACTATACGCGTTCGGTACTCCAAACCCAACCCAATCGGACCAGACCCTCCAACGCTAGTCCGTCGGGGCCCATTCGAATGAGGCATGGAACAACATGTGGCAGCCTTTCAAAACCCCGGAAAAACCACGGGTGGTGGTGACGTGGATGGATTCTTTTAATTAACCAACCAATCACAATCATCCATAATTCAACAATCAATTACAACCATCCAACTTACCTCCTTACCCGTTGCCGGTGAAAACCTTCACCCAAAGTTTATGCGACTTGATTCATGTAAATGTGGGCCTAGTGATCACAACTATTACAAACAAAAGTATGGCACGTTACATATTACATTCATATTAGTTTTATTATGCATGCATAATATCATTATAATTTTTATATAAATTTATTTATATATATATACTTCACAATATATAAAATACAAATAATTTTACAAATGCATATTACAAAACAAAATTATATTTCACATAATAAAACTTCTAAAATAAAGTACTAATAGATACCAAAGACAACTTTTTTAGTATATGGTTAAGGTAAACAAATACGTGGTCTCAAGTAATTGGACCGGGTATCACTAAATCCCATACACGTGGAAACTTAAAAAGTAATCCCATACTCGGTCATATATCCGTTGGGCTACGTATATACCCGTCCCGGATGTTTCAGGTATATATACTTGCCTCGGTAGGGATTTTTTGCCATCCCTACACTAAGTGCATGCCCTAATATATACACTAAAATATTATCAATAACACATGTAATCACTAATACCCTAATGCTTTAGGTATTCATAATAACTCCACCTTCTGAAATGTCTATATTGATTATATTATATGCACTATACTATTAGGGTTTTATTTATTAATTGCAGCGACACTGCGTCCTCATTTTTCCATGTTTTTTTGAGTGAATAACATAACGGTTTTGGTTATGATTAAGGATAGAACGAACCAAACCAACCAAATCGAATCGCGATTTGCACACCCTAGTTTTATGCACAAATCCTAACACGCTCAAAAATTGAAAATTTTCCTTTAGTTGTCAAAAAAAACGTTGTACACTATGATCATCTACAAACTACAATCACAATCAGTTAATCTTCAGCATTTCTAATCTTCCATGAAATATCACTAAGGGAGTTGATGTGCATCATCATCGTCCTGCGTATTCCCTGCTTCTAGCTGATCACAACTCATCTGCTTTTCCTCCTCCAACACCGAAGATGTGTCGGTCGACACCGTCGAATTACTTCGGCAACTACTGCTACCAAAAGACGGCACTCGGCTCGAAACAGGTGTGGCCAAAAACGTTGGGTTCACTTGTCCTGCCATGATTACTAGATACTTCTCTTCTGAAACACGAGACTCTTGGTGATTAACTGTTTAGAGTCTTCGTTTTCGTTACGGTTTCCGGACTCAAGGTCTCCTTCATTGTTGGGGGACATCTTCCAGCAGGAGCAAGCAATGATCAAGAGGGCAAAAGTAATGAGACCTAACATGGCAGCAAGGCCTCCAAACAGGTATGGAACAGGTGAGTGCCATGGTGATCGATGTATGGCTACTGGAGATGATGGAGCCATTAAAGAAGTTGCTTGAATATTAGTCATGATTTGTTTGTGAAAGAAAAGAAGATGATTAGAGTGGATGAGTGGATAGGAACTTGTTCTTTCTTATTTATACACAAACATTGTGGATTTTTTTTGTTTATTTTAATTGGAATAAATGGCGTCATTTTTTGGTTCATATAATTTATGTAAAATGGAATATGACATAAAAATGAGATGAGTGCGTTTTATTTTTTAGTTTATGATTATTCCTTTATTTTTGGGCACGATAAATATTTAAATTAAAAAAAGTTACAGTGGGTCTTGGTTGCATAGAGATTTTAATGTATAGTCGAATTATGTCACAAACGTGTGTTTAGTATTTGTATACAGGTGAATCGTTTTTAAAAATATAATAGATTACTATTTGGATTTTAGAGATTAGGTGATATTATTTGGAAAAACCAGACACTAAATGCTAGAATGTTTTTGGTGTTTTCGTTATGTTAAATTAATAATATCAAGATGGTTATGATATATGGCATATTGTACATGCTACACGAACATGAAAAGGCTAAGAGGGTGTTTGGGATTGAGTTTCGATTTCTTTAAAAAGCAAATAAGTCAATAAGCTGTTTTGTAAACAAAAAATACTTTTGGTTTTGGTTTTTCAATAAGGGTGGAATAAATGTTTTCTAGAAGTTAGAAATCCTAGCTTTTGCCTTTTGACTTTTGGAATAAATTACAAATCTACCACCCATACAAACAATCTTCACAATAAATTAGCGAAACATTAAAAAAAACAATTTATTGACTTTTTGACGTTTCTCATCACAAAAGTTAATCCAAACACTTTTTTTAAAACTCCTTTTAAAAAGTTATAAGTCAATAAGAACTTTTACTCAAAAACACTTTTGGAGTTAAATAAGCAATCCCAAACACCCTCTAAGACTACACGATATTTTCTGTGACAAAAGGTAAGAAATGTTTTTGGCTACTAGAGCATTCACATTTGATTCTACATAATTAAATGAGTGACTTCTCTATATTTGATAAGTAGTTGTGAATGGTGGAAAGAAAAAATGTTACTGTTCATCTATATATTTGCTAACACAGTGTTCACCTTCTATATTTTTAATATATTTTGAAAGTGGTTGTGAGTGTAAAAAAATAAAAGTATAAAAATATTTTATTTAATTAAAAAGGAGAGACATCATGATGCAACTATGTTTTTTTCTTAGTTAACTTGTTACAAAGTTATGATTGTCATCAAGTTTATAATATTTTTTTTTCCGAAAAAATGTATTTCTCTCTTCTTGATATTTCATTTTTTTAGTTCCAAATGAAATAAATTATAATATTACCATGCAGCCCCCAATTACCACCACCAAGGGAGCAAAATAATGACTCGAATGAATCCTTTGAATGGACTCAAAAGAGTTGAAAGGTGTATGTGGCTGCTATAACTTCCTAACGACAACGATCTGCAAACGCTTGTGCTTTTTCGGCTATCATTATAACATGCGACTAGGGATGAGATCGTGGTACTGAACCGGTACCAATGCTGAAAATACGGTACCAATGCTGAAAATACCTACGGTATTTGAGAAAAAGTGAGTACGGAATATTGGAGGATGATTAGTGGATTCTGGTAGATGAAGAACTGATTCCTTCTCGTGCAACACACAGATGATTACATGTATTTAAATTGTCATTTAGTGTTTTGTATTAAAATAGTGTTTTAATTATTTAATTACCCTACGGGATGATCAAACGGGCGAGAATGTTAGGTCTGGAAAAACAAAAGTGGTGGATTTTTCCTTGTTTGATAATGGCTAGATATGTAGAGGTGTTTGTGGTTATGTATGGATTTGTTTGTACTAGTTGGTTGGAACGACCCAGTAGTTCTCTTGCTAAATGTGCCTGGGTGTTGATAGGTTGTAATCTTTTTGGTGAAATGAAAGCTCCGTTTGATGTTTCAAAAAACAAAAAAAAAGAACCTGACACTATTTGCACAAGCGAAATTTTTATCTACACAACCCTCTACGGGCCGTATAGGGCTTTACGGCCCGTATACAACATTTTGAGCTCTCTACGGCCCGTATAGGACTTTACGGGCCGTAGGCAATCATCACAATGATTGAATGATTGTCAATCATTGGTAATGATTGCCTACGGGCCGTAGAGGCCTCTACGGCCCGTATAAGGCTCAAAACTTATTTTAGCAGAATGCAGGGAAGGATAAGTTTGATTTGTGTGACATACGGCCCGTATAGGCCTTTACGGGCCGTAGAAGACTAAAACTACTTAACAGTAGCTGCACAAGGTTCGATCTTGCGGACATTATCACACAAACACACAAGTCGTCTCGATATAAACCATAAACCAATATAAACACAAAGTGTCTCGATATAAACGATAAACCAATATAAACACAAACGTTTATATAACCAAACGATAAAACTAAAAGTTAAAACATTCAAACAAGCGTAGCAAAATAAAAATTGTTTCGTACGAACATTTCATCAGAAAATCACATATCAAAATAACTGTCATCAGGCGTCGGCTGCGTCTGCGGCTGCAGGTCCCGGGCTGCTGCGAGGAGGTACGGACTCATGCTGGGTGTACATATCGGTGGGGGACGAGTCGGCATGCCCATGTGGCGGTACATATCCTGCTGGCCAGCAATCAGCCAGCGCATCGCATCATCCTGCCGACCACGCCACGCACGCATCTCTACCCCTGCTGCTGACGCCAGATGTCCTGCTGCACACGCCAGATGTCCTGCTGCTGACGCCCACACACGCATCTCGGCAGCCTCCGGCAGCCGCACGTACGTCCGCCCTAACATCAGGAGGCAACCTGAGAGAGTGATAAACGCGCGCCGGTATCTGCACGTCCTCAGGCTGCTGCTCAGGCATCTCGACGTCCCTCAGACCGCCCCCTGCTCCTCAGCAAGTACCGTAACCCGACCTCCACAGCACCACCTGCATGGATAACAATAAATAATTATAAATAATAATAATAATCTAGGATTTTATAAAAAAAATGGACAGAGTTTCCTGTTTTCGTGCAAACCAGACAACACAAGTTGTCTACAAGTTTCCCAAGTAACAATAATAATAATAATAATAATAATAATAATAATTAATAATAATAATAATAATAATAATAATAATAATAATAATAATAATACCGTCAAGGCCCTGAGCACCAACGGTCATGCACAAACGGCTCCTTATCCGGACCAATCAGGTAGTAGTAGACGGGCTCATCATCGTCGCCGGGGACCTTCATCGTACAACCCATAGCATTCATCGTTGATTGGCTTAGTATGCTGAAACAAATAACAATAAATAATAATAATATAATAATAATAATAATAATATATATAATAAATAATAATAATAATAATAATAATAACAACTTTAATAACCGAAATACTGGCCGGGGTCGGATGACGGGTACCTATTTCGGTTAACATAACCGAAATTCTTCTCGGCGTCGCAGCGCTCGGCAATCTTGCTGATGAGCCCCCCGCATGCGATGCTCCCTTCAACGGCTTATGGGGGAAGGCGGCAAAGTACTCGGCCATGGACCCGATGCAAGGCAATCGGCCTGCCAGTGAGGATATGCAATACAGGTACATCAGGTCCGTCTTCGTCACCCCGCTCGTTATATTCTCCCGTTGCCGTTAGGGAATAAGTAATGCAACGGTGAATGTAACGATGGACGGGGCGGGGTGGACGAATGTTAGATGCCCTGTCTGTCCTCTCCCTGC